>JBBPBX010042744.1:0-28253 GCA_038048925.1 Garcialebias charrua | reverse complement strand
AACTGGTTCTGTACTTAGGTTTTACAAAAATGTCTGTTCCCTTTAAATTATAACAACTTTTCCTTCTGACAAAAAGCGTTTGAATGTTTGGAGGTAGTATCGTATTTTGAGCTTTATACATTACTAAAAAAATATTATAGTCCACCAAATCGTAAAACGTCAATAGTTTCAATTGATGAAAAAATATACTTGAAGGATGACTGAAATAACCAGTTTTTGACAGATGTGACGCTTTCATTCATTCTGCCGTGCAGTACCACTTACAGCCACTTGATGGCAGCAGAGTAGTAATAAGGACCAGAACAAGCGCTCAATACTTTATTTGTTGCAGAAAACGTTTCATCCTTTATTTAATTCATTTCTTTTATTTATTTATTCATTCATTTCAGATTTTTTGTAATTTTTTGTAGATTTTCAGTAATTTGTTGCAGAAAACGTTTCATCCTTTATTTAATTCATTTCTTTTATTTATTTATTCATTCATTTCAGATTTGAAGCAAGAAGTTGAAATTACAATTCCCAATAATGAAAAACAAGAAAAAAAAATCTAAAATGAAAGGAAGCAGAAGAAGAAAAAATCTTATATCTGCTCCCTTTAAAAAAAAATCAGTTCAAATAATCAATTCAAAACAATGATCATCTATAAATAGTATAACGAAATAAAGAACTCAATCACACGTTTACATTTCTAGTATATTTCAAAATCAACTAAAATTTAAATATATCCTTTCAACAATTTAGTCTTAATCATTTTTTTAAATATAGAAATAGACTCCACTTTTTTTTTACATCGTTTTCTAAAATATTCCACAAACTTATCCCCTGTATTGATGTAAACCGACTCTTTAAACTGGTTCTGTACTTAGACATGTCTGTTCCCTTTAAATTATAACAACTTTTCCTTCTGACAAAAAGCGTTTGAATGTTTGGAGGTAGTATCGTATTTTGAGCTTTATACTGTATATATTTTGTAAATACACATATTTAAACATATCTATACACACACATATTAATTTATGTGAGTTTTGTGTGTCTGCATAAACATATAACGAATAATCCATACATTAACTAAATCCAAGCAAATACACATAAATATTCACAAATATGTGAGATGAGTGGAGGTTGTGCATCTCAGTCAGAACATGAATTTACACCCCAAAGCAACACATTAATCTTAATATATTGTATATGCTGTTAGAACATTTTACTCTGAAGTCTGTATTACAAGTCATTTTTACTCTATTTTGTGTCTCTTTTTTTTTTAGGTGATGCATGGCTTATCATGGCTTGCATCTGAAGAGCTTCTTGGCTGCTGAAAAATTCACAACCTGAATCACTAAAACATTGATGGTCCTCTTCAACCTTTCCTTCCACCGTGCAAAACGATAATCTGACGGTAAACATTTAAAAGTAATATTTGTGGGATGTCATATGTCATGCAGCTAATGAGACAGACTGCAGTCAAACTAAGATCTGAGAAAGTGTCTCCTGAAAGACATAATAGTCCTTTATCATACGCCACACTGAGTGCAGTTTGATTACAGTAAATAACAGAAACTCAGAGAAATAAAACTCATTTATATGTGGGAGAGTCCTCAGCTGTCACTTAAAGAACACTAATGTATACTGATGCACAAGTCCGCTCGAGGATTATTAGATGTATGTGAGAGTTATGATTACCTCCAGGGTCACTTACATTTGCATGTTGCATCTCTAATATATGCACCATGCATGTTCAGAGCACTGCTGCAAACCTATTGCTAAAAAGTTTGCAGAGATGTTTGTACACGTCTGTGTGTGTTATGAGCCTGGTGAAAAGAGATGACCTGGTGCCACCCCAGGCTTATCCTTGTCCTGAATGTTCTTGTTCAGGCAGATATTGTTCTTCTGTTCTGTGAAGAACTCTGTGGCAGGAAGTACACCAGTGACTGTTCTGTTCTCAGAGGGATTATTTCCAGGAGCAGCCTGTGGCCCAACCTGCTGCTGCTGAGGACGACGACATCTGGGGGTGAGGAGTCCAGCCTCCATGAAGCTGAGGAACCAGAGGACACCATCATGGTGTCCTGAGAGCAAGATGACATGGTCGCCTGTGACAACAAAAACTGTGAAACAGTTTGGTTCCATTTAAGTTGTGTGGGTCTGCAGCTTGCACCTGCACAGGAAGAGACGTGGTTTTGTTCTTCATGCACCAGTAAAATGTGAGGCACATACTTAAGCTTAATAAAGATGGCTTTAACATTTGAGAAGCTTTTGTAATTTTACTTTAACGCCAGAAATTTTTAATATGTTACATTTTTTAAAGCTTTGTTTAGCATCACGAAAGGTTACAATTAATAACCACCAAAAATTAGATATGTGGATGTAAATAATCTTATGACAACAGTTGAACCTTCTGTATGTTTATTTCATTTCATTGTGTCATACCTTTACGCAATGTGTCTCTGTCTGGCCACACAATAGAAGGTTGCAGGATTGTAAATACAGGTAGTCCCCGACTTACGAGCGAGTTCCGTTCCTCCGACTATCTCGTAACATGAAAATCTCGTAAATCGGGGACTACCTGTATATAGGTATAAATACCACAGGAGCCGCCACTAAACACGTACATGTGCTGTAATGAACAGTTACCAAGCATTTCAACTATCCGACTACCCTAACACTTTAAAACACTTTAAAACATTTATAAAAAATATAAAAAATGAATTTCTTACTTTGAGCTGCAGCTGTTTGCCTCTGCTGCGTTACGTCCGAGCTCCCCAGCTTTCTGTAGCACCACACAGTCCAAACCCTTTACAGGAAGGACTGTTAGTATGCTATCTTCATACATTTGGAGCCAGAAAAAAGTTTTAATACGTTTTAATAACTTATCGAAAGCCCTCTGCGCGCGCCGCCATTAGCTGCACCTGTTAGCCTAGCCCCTCCAACTCTGTGGTTGCTGTTGGGATTAGCTGCACCTGTTAGCCTAGCCCCTCCGAGTCCGCAGCTGCGGGCAGTCCGGTTTAGCTGCACCTCCAAAAAGGCTGTCGGCTTTGTTATTCCAAGTTAGCTGGGTGCCCCCCGATATCTTCGGCTTCTAGTCCGACATCGAGGCAGGCTCCAGGAACCTCTGATCGCACAAAGCCGGCTGTCGGATAGAAGCTATGAGGCTAATGTTAGCTCGTTGCTAATCCAGTCAGTCCGGTTTGCTGTCTGCAGCTTCACGCGGTCAACAGTGTCATTTTGCTTTGCCCATCGTTCCTCCACAAAACCACCGTTCAGCTCCAGATCATGTATCCGGGTGCAGGAACCTCTGATCGGACAAAGTCGGCTGTCTGATGGAGCTACGAGACTGGACGCTGGAGCTAACTGGCTCAATTTGTGGGCACTGCCGAAAACTGGCTGACTGCCAAAAACTGGCGGAAACTGGCGGAAACTGCCGCAAAACTTTGTAAATCGGCTTAAAAATTAATAATTATGCACTGTACTGTAATTATATTAATAATAATAATTTATTTATAAACAACCACAGCTGCAACAAAGTGCTGTACACATGAAATTAAGAACATTTAAACACACACAAAAAAAATTATTTAATATTTTTATTAAATATGATAACCTTGTAAATCCGGAACATCGTAAGTAAGAGCTCTCGTAAATCGGGGACTGCCTGTAATTGTTACACAATTTGTGACAGTCCCCTGTTCAGCAATCTGTTGAGATTCATCAGTCGGATCTGAAACGCATTCCAGCAGAACCTCAGCCTCCTCCAGGACATGATGGCCACAAACGTCTTCATCCTGCTGTGCCACTAACCCAGCTTCCCATGATGTTCTGTTACGTTGCTGGTGTCGTTTAAGTCATATTGCACAGCGTGCCATGTCAGTCGGTTTAACCTCAGTGTGACCCAGACGTAGAGATGGAGCCCAGTTTGCATCACTTTCCATCATCTCATAAGCTGGCTGACCTGCAATCACATATAGAGATGACAGATAAATGACAGGTGACAGCTGTGATATGTCAAGACAGATCTTAAATCCTGCTAGTTCAGGCTTGTTGCTATTTTAGCCCTGGTTTAGTTCAGACTTAGACAGTAGTTTTAGTCTAAATCTGACTTGGCTCTGTTTTCACACCTAGTTCATTACAGTACATGTATTCATTATTATACTCAGTATTGTATAAATAGGATATAAATAAAGTACTTGTTGTGTTCACCACTAGGTGTCAGAGGTGACTAAGGTTGAGGTAGAAAAGGAGACGATACTTAATGCTAACTGTAGCATCACAGGATGGAGAAACAAAGCATGAAATAAACAATCAAAGTCAAAGTCAACTTTATTGTCAGAACTGCAATATGTACAGGACATACACAGGATTGAAATTGCGTTTCTCTCAGTCCCTCGGTGCAACAGTAACCATCTAAACACTAAACACTAAAACATTTAATAAACATAAGCATAAAATAGTAAAAGTGTAACACTGTCCTGAGTTTTTTCATAGTAGTATAAAAGTATGAAAATTTACACCAACACTGAAACACCAAACACCCCTAAAACACCAAACACCCAATGAACATAAGCATAAAATGAAATAATAAAAGTGTAATACTGTCCTGAGTTTTTTCATAGTAGTATAAAAAGTATAAAAAGTATATCTATAAAATAAACTGAAGGTTCTAGCATTGACATTTGCAAAGAGTGGCACAGCAGCATATGAGTTAATGTACACAGTATATGTATGAGGTAGTTGATGTTGGTATAGAGGCAAAGTGGCATATGCAGTAAGGCACATAAGGCACATTTGGCATCCTTAGATAAGGCTAGTCAGAGAATACTGTATATGTATCAGCAGTAGTGTAGATATAAAAGTAGTGTAAATGTAAACAGTAGTAATAAATGTAAAACAGTAGTAATAAATGTAAACCGTATTAATAAATGTAAACAGTGAATGTAAACAGTAGTATGACTATAGGCAGTAATGTAATACAAACATTAGTGCAAATATGAGAAGTAGTGCAAACTGAATGAGCACATGACCGAGAGTTTAGTGAATAACCCGTTTGATGACACAGGGTCCAGTGTTAAAAACTTTGTGTTGAGTGGTAATGTGTGAGAAAGTTTTTTGTGTTAAGGCAGTTCAAATGGGAGGGGAGGCAGAGCAGGCAGAGTGTTTAGCATTCTGACTGCCTGATGAACAGAGCTGTCTCTCAGTCTGCTGGTACGAGCCTGGAGACTCCTCAGTCTCCTCCCTGATGGCAGCAGTCTAATCAGCTTACCTTTATGAAAATGCAGTGAACAAACACGCATGTTCGCTGATATCTGATTGAATGGGATCTCCTTGCGCCTGACAGCTGCAACCCAGGACAACCTGCGTCTCCTGCTTAGATCTTCCATTTGCTGTCCACGGTCTTTTCTATAGACGGAAAAACTGAAAAAATGTATGCCAGAGTGTCCTGTTTTACTCGAACAAGCCTTTGATGCAACACCAACGAGCCATTTTTGAATTAAAAAGCACAATACTGTAGAACTAAAGCTAACTCGGAAGATCTACGCTGCTATCAGTAATGCTCACGATGTAAACACCCCAATATGGCGCCCAGTACTCACGTGACACCAGCCGTGACGTCACGTGCAAAAGACCGATTGTTGATTGTTCAAGGAAAGTTTACTGTTGCTGTTGTCATCATTCTTTGTTTGTAACCAGGTCTCTCTTGTAAATGAGTCCTCGAGGCTCAATGGGATTAGCTGCCTAAATAAAGGTTGAATGAATTCATGTTACCTCGTTTGAATTTGAAGATTTTCTTCTTTCTCAACATAAAAACAAGGCGGCCATAACGAAGGATGAACAGCTGTTCTCCAGCCGACAGCCAATGATGACAATAGTAGTTGATGACGTGGACAAGAGTTTAAACTACACCAACATCAGTGGTGGAATTAATAAATATCACTTGAAAAGTACAAGAAACTGCTAATTCTTGCTCCTATTTAGAAGTATAGTTGATATAAGAGCTGTTGAAAATTAAAATAAAAACTGATAATATAAAATGTATTTGAAATATTTCAGCCGAAACGGCATAGCTGCGGGTTGTTTTCAGAGCGCGTGCACATTGTCACGAAGATACTCTTGTTACTAATCCTTCTACAACAAACAGAATGTTTTAAACTAAATAAATCGAGTGATTTTGTTTATTTATTTAAATTCCTTAATGTTGTTACTGTATAGATAATTTAAACTGCTATTGATGTTATGTATTTAAAAACACGTTTAAACGAAATAGAGCCATATAAACGCTAAGGGACGCCATGTTGCTGTTGGCTGGTCCGATGGCGGAGAGATTACAATTGAATTGCTACATTGAGTTCTAGAACCTGAGTTTCTTCTCTGACTTTCCTCGCCGTCGACCTTGACTAGCCTTTTGCAATCAATGGAACGCCCCTTACCTGCTGACAAGCCCATCAGTTTTTTTGTTCTAGAACTTTATTAACAACACAAAATAGAACAATGCAACAAGATACAATTACAAACATGTGAAGGGTGTCATTACTACATTTGACAAAATAATGAAAGAGAAAAAAATAACATAAAAAAATAAAAAACAAAGGAGCATGACTATATGAAAAACTTAATATCTTATTTAAAACAATAAGATTTTATCTGTTGTGAGATTATTCTAGCAGTTTTGCAGTTTTTAATCTACTTAATGAAGAACAGTATGACAAAATCATTCATAAAACAGGAAGGATGACTTATTATCCCTCCTCTACAGTGAATGTGGTACTTTGCTATAAGCACAATTATGACATCAGAGAAAGCTGAGCTTCAGTTATTATCCCCATAAAGTAAAATGGCATCAGCATCAAAAGACGGAATGCAAAGTTTGAGATTAATCCAGTTTCTGATGTCTGACCAGAGACTTTGTATTGACGTGAAAAAAAAGCTTGATGGATTCATCTTCTGATTTACAAAAGACACACACATCAACATCAAATTTAAATCTTCTTTCAACATACAAACCAGATTCCAAAAAAGTAGGGACACTAAACAAATTGTGAATAAAAACTGAATGCAATGATGTGGAGGTGCCAACATCTAATATTTTATTCAGAATAGAACACAAATCACAGATCAAAAGTTTAAACTGAGAGAATGTATCATTTTAAGGGAAAAATATGTTGTTTCAAAATTTCATGGCGTCAACAAATCCCAAAAAAGTTGGGACAAGTCCATTTTTACCACTGTGTGGCATCCCCCCTTCTTCTTACAACACTCAACAGACGTCTGGGGACAGAGGAGACCAGTTTCTCAAGTTTAGAAATAGGAATGCTCTCCCATTCATGTCTAATACAGGCCTCTAACTGTTCAATCGTCTTGGGCCTTCTTTGTCGCACCTTCCTCTTTATGATGCACCAAATGTTCTCTATAGGTGAAAGATCTGGACTGCAGGCTGGACATTTCAGTACCCGGATCCTTCTCCTACGTAGCCATGATGTTGTGATTGCTGCAGAATGTGGTCTGGCATTATCTTGTTGAAAAATGCAGGGTCTTCCCTGAAAGAGATGACGTCTAGATGGAGCATATGTTGTTCTAGAACCTGAACATAGTTCTCTGCATTAATGGTGCCTTTCCAGACATGCAAGCTGCCCATGCCACAAGCGCTCATGCAACCCCATACCATCAGTGATGCAGGCTTCTGAACGGAGCGTTGATAACAACTTGGGCTATCCTTGTCCTCTCTGGTCCGGATGACATGGTGTCCCAGTGTTCCATAAAGAACTTCAAATCGTGACTCATCTGACCACAGAACAGTCTTCCATTTTGCCACACTCCATTTTAAATGACCCCTGGCCCAGTGCAAACGTCTGAGCTTGTGGAGCTTGCTTAGAAATGGCTTCCTCTTTGCACTGTAGAGTTTCAGCTGGCAACGGCGGATGGCACGGTGGATTGTGTTCACTGACAATGCTTTCTGGAAGTATTCCTGAGCCCATTCTGTTATTTCCTTGACAGTGGCATTCCTGTTTGAGGTGCAGTGATGGAGATCACGAGCATCCAGTAGAGTTTTACGGCCTTGACCCTTACACACAGCGATTGTTCCAGATTCTCTGAATCTTTTGATGATGTTATGCACGGTTGATGATAACTTAAAAGTCTTTGCTATTTTATGCTGGGTAACACCATTCTGGTATTGCTGCACTATCTTTCTGCGCAACAATGGTGGAATTGGTGATCCTCTTACCATCTTGGCTTCTGAGAGACACTGACACTCTGAGAAGCTCTTTTTATACCCAATCATGTTGTCAATTGACCTAATTAGTGTTAATTGGTCTTCCAGCTGTTTGTTATATGCTCAATTTCCTTTTTCCAGCCACTTATTGCTACTTGTCCCAACTTTTTTGGGATTTGTTGACACTGTGAAATTTTGAATCAACATATTTTTCCTTTAAAATGTTACATTTACTCAGATTAAACTTTTGATCTGTCATCTATGTTCTATTACGAATAAAATATTGACATTTGCCATCTCCACATCATTGCATTCAGTTTTTATTCACAATTTGTCTAGTGTCCCAACATTTTTGGAATCCGGTTTGTAACTCTGAATGCTAGGAAACACCTTGTATCTGTGACTTTCCCTCCATCGATTACGTTGACATTCTCTACATGAATGCTCCTACAAGCACCCTGCAGATGTTGGATGTTGTCTATCATGGTGCACTAAGATTCATAACTGGCTGTGATTATCGTACCCACCACTGCACCCTGTATTCACTGGTTAACTGGACATCATTAACCTCACGCAGACTCTTCCACTGGTACATTTTCATCTTTAAATCACTTCTTGGTCTGCTGCCTTCATACATCTCCTCCTACATGTCTTTGCGTGAGTGCAGCTACAGCGTGCGCTCTCAGGACATGATTACCTGCAGTGTCGCTTGGCAAAATGGCCTTCTCCTACTCCGCTCATGCTTTCTGGAATATTTTACAAAAACACCTGAAGCTTTCAACCTTGACTTCTCTAAATGGTTTTAAGAATCTGTTGGAATCCTGACAAGAACCAATGCAGACATGTTCCATGTTCCTGTTTTTAGTTTTCTACATCTGCCTTATAATCGGTCTGTTTTGCTATTTTGAGATACTTTTTGTAACTTGTTAAAAAAAATCTGTATTTCTCTCTTATGACTGTCTATTGTTGATTTTCCAAGGAAAGTCTACTGTTATTGTTGTCATCATTCTTTGTTTGTAGCCAGGTCTCTCTTGTAAATGAGTCCTCGAGGCTCAATGGGATTAACCTGCCTAAATAGTTTAATTTATCCCCGTATTTCTTACTGTAATTTAATTTGGGCTAGTACCTATCCTTCTTACTTGCAGTCAATTCATAAACTTCAAAAGTCTTTTGTAAGAATTGTCACTAACTCTCCGTATTTAGCTCCATCCACACCTCTCTTTAAAAAATTAGAAATTCTTACAATCTATGATGTGAATGAGTATCAAACAGGAATCCTTATGTATAAAGTTATATGTATTCCACTTTCTTTACCTAAATATTTTCATAATTTCTTTGAGTTTAATCCTTATTATTATTCAGGTGTGATTTGCATATCCCCTTCTGTATAATGTTGCTAAATTTTCATTCATGTATCAGGGTGTTGTGCTGTGGAACAGTTTGAAACAATTAAGTGAATCATGTACAACATTATCTGTATTTAAAAGAAAGTTTAAACAAACATTATTGATTTTCTAACACATTAGTTTTTAATTTATTTTATTTCATAATTTTGATATATTTTTTGAGAATTTAAATTTATTTAATATCAACTATAATCTTTTGCTTTGGTATGTAATTGTGTAAGATCTAAATTTATGTGTGAAGCTTTTATGATTTTCTTCTTANTGTACCATACCATACCATACCATTTTATTTATAAAGCACTTTAAACAGGAACAAGTCCACACCAAAGTGCTGGACAAACAAACACGCAACAGGCAACACAGACAATGAAGTACAACACGAAAAACATAAAAACATTGCAGATCATAAATCAAACGATCCAATACAAATCAGCTGGCATTGAAAGCGATGGAGTAGTAGTGAGTTTTTAACCGGGATTTGAAAACCGAGAGGGAGGGGGCCTGTTTGATGAGCAGCGGTAACTCGTTCCAGAGTCTTGGGCCTGCTACAGAGAACGCCCTGTCACCTCTGCGCTTAAGGCGAGTTTCTGGAACTATTAAGAGTACCTGATCCTCTGACCTCAAAGCACGTGGAGGGACATATGGGTGTATCAGATCCGAGAGATAGGCGGGGGCGAGACTGTTCAGCGATTTGTAGACATACATGAGAATTTTGAATTGGATTCGAAGATGAACCGGTAGCCAGTGAAGGGAGGCCAAGACTGGTGTAATGTGCTCTCTTTTGCGTGTGCTGGTTAAAAATCGGGCAGCTGCGTTCTGAACCAGTTGTAATCGTGCAATGGTGGCTTGACTGACGCCAAACAGAAGTGAATTGCAGTAATCAAGCCTAGATGTAATGAATGCGTGAATCATTGTAAGCCCAATTAGGGTTTTTATGACCTCTCCTGCACATTTTGTTTTCTTTTTACTTTTCTTTTATGTGTGTTGTTTCTTTTTGTGCAAAAAAAAAAAAAAAAAGTTGAATGAATTAATGTTACCTCGTTTGAATTTGAAGATTTTCTTCTTTCTCAACATAAAAACCAGGCAGCCATAACGAAGGATGAACAGCTGTTCTCCAGCCGATGATGTGGACAAGAGTTTGAAGCCATTTCTGCCCTTTCGTTCACTAAATTAAATGTGTCAAGAGCCGCAATACATGCTACAACGGTCATTATCAACTGTGGCCCGTGGGTCATTTTAAGTTTGCTAGAGGGGCTTTTCTGGCCAGTAGGTGTGAAATACAACTAAAAACATCTAATGATTGTTGACATTAATATTTTTACATTTTGAGACAAAAGAAAATATTGGATTCCATCCATCTTCCATTCATCTGTCCAACGTCTTGTATTGTCTTGTATTTTGCCAATAATAATAAAAAATAAATGAATAAATAAAACTGTGAACTGTGCAGACAAATGTGCTTTTTATAAAATTGTGGAGTACCTTATTTTTTGGACAATAAGGCGCATTTAAAATCCTTTAATTTTCTCAAAAATTGACAGGGAGCCTTATAATCCAGTGAGTCTTCTGTATTAATTGTGGTTGTGCTTACTGACTTCAAACCGATTGTATATGGTTATTATGAATGAGTTGGATAAAGTTTGACTTATCTGACTGTTTTGTTTTGATAATGCGCCTTATAATCCAGTGCGCCTTATAGTCTAAAAAATATGGTAATTGTGTATCCTACTTTGAAGAATAAAGCATAAAGTTAAAGTGAGTATAATTTACTATATGTACAGGTAGTCCCCGACTTACGAGCGAGTTCCGTACCTGCGAGTCGCTCATAAGACGAAAATTCGTAAGTCGGAACATGAAACACGTGTTCTCGTAAGTCCGGATTTTCGCTCGTAAGTCAGAACATTTAAGCTAGCGCTACTACGAACACTCGTTTTTCATCAAAAACGTTCATACTAGTTCATGAACATGCTCAGAAACGTGTTTCCAAACGGTTAGCTAACACACTTTCATCTAAAAACACAAAAAAGTGCTGTATTTTTTACAAATTTACTGCTCGTTCGCCAGCTCGTAAGTCCGGGACCTCGTATGTTAAGAGCGCTCGTAAGTCGGGGACTACCTGTATACTAGTAGCCACATATTTGCAAAGGAGTTGATGGGAAATTTATCCTACTAAGGAATTTCTAAGGAAAAAATTTAAAATGGACACTGGAAATTGTGTTTTTTGTGAAACAGAGAGTGAGAACCTGGAACATCTTTTCTTTGATTGCAGGGTAGTTAAACAATTTTGGCTTGATTTTAAAATGTGGATCCAATCCAAAGGGATTCAGCTACTGACTCTCACTTTGAAAGAAATTAAATTTGGGTTAATTAACACGATTGGAAATAATGAATATGCTATCAATAATTTGATTTTATTGGCTAAACATTACGTTCATAAATGTCGTTTTTTCAAATGTAAACCTAATGTGAACCACTGGAAGAATGAGCTAAAGTCCTATGCAAAATCTTTAAAATATGTAAATGAAAAAAATGCTGGCAAATTTCTTAGTTTCTTGGCTGATTTCAATTTCCTGATATAGTTTGTATTTTTTATTTATTTTTTATTTTATTTTATTATTGCTCTTTATCTGTTTTATTTACACTTTGTCATGAATCACCTTTTGTAACTGATGATTGTAAGAATTGGTACTTTTTTGTTTTGTATTGTTAATTGTTAAATAAAGTAAAAAAAATAAAATAAAAAAAAGTTGATGGGAAAACTCTTAAACTACCGGTAGTCATTTTTTGTGGGTACAACATCCTATAAAATTCAGTTTTATGTTAGTTTTGATCAAAGCTTGAAAGAGCCGCTGCAGAGGGACCAAAGAGCCGCATGTGGCTCCAGAGCTGCAGGTTGCAGACCCTTGAACTAGACCAACATCAGTGGAATTAATAAATATCGCTTTAAAAGTCCAAGAAACTGCTCATTCCTGCTCTTGTTTAGAAGTATAGTTGATATAAGAGTTGTTGAAAAAAAAACTGATAATATAAAATTTATTTGAAATATTTCAGCCGAAACGGAATAGCTGCGGGTTGTTTTCAGAGCGCATGCGCATTGTCACGAAGATACTCTCGTGACGTGTACATTACCCAGCATGCTCTACAACAAATAGAACGTTTTAAACTAAATAAATCGAGTGATTTTGTTTATTTATTAAAATTCCTTAATATTTCCATAGATATGTTAAACTGCTACTGATATCTTGTAGCCTATTTAAAAAAATGCGTGTAAACAACCATAAGTTAAAGTGATTGAAGAAACAGAGGCATATAAACCGATGGGACGCCATGTTGTTGTCGGCTGGTCCGATGGCGGTGAGAGTACAACTGCAATTGCTACAATGAGTAACAGAACCTTCTTCACACCTCACCGTCGACCTTGACTAGCCTTTTGCTGTTTTACACAAATTACATGTTTAACTTTCAAATTACCACATCAATTCATAAATAAAAACACATTAAAAAAACAAGCAGCTGACCGATCGACAAGCCCATCAGTTTTTTTGTTCTAGAACTTTATTAACAACACAAAATAAAACAATGCAACAAGATACAATTACAAACTTGTGAAGGGTGTCATTACTACGTTTGACAAACTAATAGAGAAAAAATAACATAAATAAAAAACAAAGGAGCACGACTGTACATGAAAAACTCATTGTTTTAATTAAAACAATAAGATTTTATCTGTTGTGAGATGATTCTAGCAGTTTTTAATCTACTTAACGGATAATATCGACTTAAAATCTTAAAAAGGCTTTCATGTAGATGTTCGTTGTGACAACTTTATAAATGCAGTTCTTGTTCATTTTAAAGTTTGATTAGAAGGAGGGTTTAAAAAAAGAAGTATTTAGGGACCTTTGCAGCTTTATGTGGACTCAAGCTGTCATCTTGTGGCGGAAGACAAAATGATCAAAGTGGTCCTTTCATATCTTTTCACTACTGGAGGATGTTTTTTACAATACTGTAGTTATATTTTGTATAAACATGTAAAGTACAGATGTACCACAATCTTTTGACATTAGGAAGAAATAGCTTTGAGAAAAAAGCCAAACTGAATTATTTTAATCAATTGAGTCAACGGTTGTTAACCGTGACAATAATTGTAAACGGTACAAGTATAATGAAATGTTCTTTTTAACGTTTTCACTTTTAACAGAACCCGAGTTTCTTCTCTGACCTTCCTCACCGTCGACCTTGACTAGCCTTTTGCCGTTTTACACAAATTACATTTTTAACACCAGCAGCTGTAGTGAGTAACTAAGTGGATACAGTATATTTTTGCATTTTTAATGTGGATTTATTGAAATTCTATACAAACTAGTTAAAAAAACAGCTTTGACACTTGTTTCAGCTGAATGTTGACAAAAGCTGCTAACATTGCAAGTTTTGCTTAAAAAGAATAAAACATTTAATTAAATCTTTATTTATACAGGTGAGCCTCGTGGACTCTGCTTAAATATTTCAATTTGTTACTAAAAATGTTAATTAAGGACATTTAGTTCTAAGACTTGAGCTCTTAAAGGCTAAAATAATTGTTTTGTCAACAATTGACACAGTAAATCATATTCTTTAAATGTCTCCAATTTATAAAACGGTATAAACACTTTATTTGGTTGTTTATCAGACACAGACACATTTAATCGCACAACGTTTTTATTGTTCCTGTTGACGACAGTGAGGATCAGCCTCAACAATTAAATAAAAAAAAGGCACAACATGAGAAGTTTTGAAATTTATTAGAAATATCAACCAAATATCACACAAAGCTCATCTGGTCAAAAAACAAAATCATTTGACAGATTCTCCAAAATCGGTTTTAACTTCTGTTCATGGAATCAATCATCAAAAACACACAGAAAAAAACCTAAATATTCATGTATATTTGTGTGTTTTTAAATTCACAGCAGTCCCAGTTTGTACTCCACCATCATGTGGGGCTCGCCCATCACTTCACTTTGGGCTGGATCTGTGGAGACAAACATCACCAGTTAGTTGAGCATCAACAGCTACATGTGCAGATATCCACTCATTTCCACATATTTATAAACCAGTTTTTGGCTGGGATTTGATGCTTTCATTCATTCTGCCAGAAAAATGTGCAGTACCACTTTCAGCCACTTGATGGCAGCAGAGTAGTAATAAGGATGACATGCTGTTGTACAGTATCATGTACCGTAATAGGTAAACGTGGCTATAATGACAAAATCTAAAAAGTTCAAGACAAAAACAACTGGACTTTAATTATTATAAGCCACAAGGCTCTGTTCTTGGACCCAAGTTGTTTATTTTATATGTAAATGATTTAATGGAGGTGTCCGATGTCCTTAAATGTGTTCTTTTTGCTGATGACACTACTTTCTTTTGTTTGGGTAGACTTGGAACAAATGTTTGAGTTGATAAATATTGAGTTAGTTAAAATACAATCTTGGTTTAAAATAAATAAGTTACTGTTGAACCTGGATAAAAGCAATTATATGATATTAAGAAAAGACAACTGTTGATGTTCCTTTTAAAATTGATGGTGTTGAGATATGCAGGGTAAGGGAGGTGAAGTTTTTGGGTGTAATTATTGATGATAGGTTGTCATGGAAACAACATATACATTTTGTAAAAATAAAAATATCTATATAGCACTGCAATGGACCTAGAGTTAGAGATTTATTAAATGATAAAGCACTGTATTTGTTGTATAATACAATTATAGTCCCACATTTAATTTACTGTGTAGATGTTTGGGGTACAGCGTGTAAAACTAATAACTAAGTCTATTTTTACTTTACAGAAAAGAGCTGTAAGAATTATTACAAGAAAACATTACTACCATCCATCAAATGTTTTGTTTTGTAAATTGAAGTTGCTGAAGTTTTATGATCTGGTTGACTATAATATTATTTTAATATTGTACAAAGCTCAGAACTTCACATTACCCTCAAACATTCAAATGCTTTTTGTAAAAAGGAAAAGTACTTACAATCTTAAGGAAACAGATATTTTTGTTATACCACAGCATAGAACTACCGTAGTTTAAAGAGTATGTCTACTTTAATTTATGGAATAAGTCTGTGGAATGGTTTGGAAAATGATATTTAAGATGCAAAGTTAATGTCTATGTTTAAAAAAATGATTAAAACTAAATTTCTGAAAAAAAAAATATATAAATTGGTTTATATCCAAATTACCAGATATGGTAAAGTGTGATGAGCTCTTTATTATGTTATATTTTTTATAGATGATTGTTGTCTGAATTGATTGTTTGAATTAATTTTGTTTAAAGAAGGGGCAGATAAGATTTTTTTCTTCTTCTGCTTCCTTTCATTTCATGTATTGTTTTATTTTTTATGTGGTTTTTTACTTTATACTTTTTTTTCTTTAACTTTTTTGAATTTACCATGTCCTGGATGACTGAGAATCTTCACCAGCTATTAATGACACGATCAGCCTGCCATAATCTCCCCACCTTCATTCTGCTTGTTGCTTGGAACCATCAAACCAGCTGCCCCAGTGAAAAACAGCTGGTTTGACCATTAAAGTGCATTTATTAAGTAAACGTTAGACTGAGACACACATTTACTATAATTTTGAGCAAATAAATAATTGTTTAAGTGTTTATCTTGTTAAATTCTTGTTAAAGTCCTCCCGCGGCCGCCATTTGGCAGCCCATCGGTTTTTGGCACAACACCGGTCCACATTTCCGGGTTCTCAGCGGTGACACATAATAGACACAACGTGTACAGCGAAGCTACATGTTTATGGATTTTTCCACTTTATTAGACAAATATGGACTGATGCGACTTTTAGAGCGGCGCGACAAGTACGGCGGAAAATACGGTATACTCTAGCGTAGCTGACGGAGGATGAGGCCCTCACCGTTGAGGAAGTCCTCAAACCCGATGGACTCGTCACTCCCTCGCAGCGTGTCAAGAGCCAGGTTTGAACTCCGCAGGAAAGGCAGGCGCTGGATCTGGAAAGACACCAGACATCAGAGGGAAAAGGAAACAGAGGAAACGGGGAGAAGTCACGCATGCGGGGGGAAGTGTGTGTGTGTGTGTCAAGTCAGTCACCTGTCTCGCCGCCCTGAACTCCATCTGCAGCTTGAGAGGAGCGTGAAGACCTTGGATGTTTCGCAGCGTCGAGAAGTTCATCTTGTCCTGGTTGAGCTGGAACTGCAGCACAGAAACACACAGACTCCTTCTCATGAGGACAAGAACAGCTTATCATCATCATCATCATCATCATCAACTTTATTTGTAAAGCGCTTTAACACAGCCAGAGCTGAAACAAAGTGCTGGACACTAGCTACAAACAAGATTAAAAAAAAAAAGCATAAAAACAGAACCACCAAACTAACACACAGTGAACTAAAAATTCAATTTAAAATACAATAAAATGACAAGTTAAACAGGTAAAATCAATAAAAATGAAGTAAAATCAAGTCTCAGTTGGGTTGAAGGCCAATGAGTAGAGATGTGTTTTCAAACGGGTTTTAAAAATGGACAGTGAGGGAGCCTGTCGAATGTGTAAAGGCAGAGCATTCCATAACTCAGGGCCACTAACAGAGAAGGCCCTGTCTCCTCGAAGCTTCCTCTTACTCCGTGGAATGACCAGGCAGCTGGTCAGCAGACCTGAGTGACCGGGATGGAGTGTAATGGTGGAGAAGCTCTGCCAAATAAGGGGGGCAAGGTTGTTTAAAACCTTAAAAACAAAGAGAATTTTAAAATGAACTCTTAAATACACAGGCAGCCAGTGGAGAGAAGCCAGGACAAGTGTGATGTGCTCTCTTTTACGTGTTCCAGTTAAAAAACGTGCAGCAGCCTTTTGCACCAACTGCAGACGTGCAAGTGAGGACTGGCTGACTCCAAGATAGAGAGAATTGCAGTAATCCAGCCGTGATGAAATGAAGGCATGGATTACTGTTTCGAACTGTTGCCGTGAAAAAATAGATTTTACCTTCGCCAATTTTCTTCAATGATAAAAACCAGATTTTACTGTGGCCCTTATTTGACTCTCAAGCTTAAAATCACTGTCCATCTTAAGTACAATAGCAACACAATAGTTCTAACAAACTGAAATTATGATATTCAATACAGGTTACACGGCGACTGCAGCAGTTGGATGAACCACCTCCGTGCATTACTCTTCATCCTGGTTTAGACCCTGTGTGCCTGAATGTCTATTCTCTACAAAATGCCTTCAACATATGGAGAGCCGATTATGGGGGCTTAGAGGAATAGAAAAGTAAGTTTTATGACATTGCATTTCTTATAAAAAATGAGGCAAATCCCGTTGAAGTAATTACATTATTTTCAAGGTTCAATAGTGCCTCTAGGGCAACATTTTTTTACTTTTTTCTACACAACAAAGATTTCAATCTTTCTCAACTTTTATGGGCATAGAACAATTATTGTCTAGCATAATAGTATTATAAAATGCAACAAATAAAACACCACATTTTTCCAAAATACACTTTTTATTACACAAAATAATTTTTTTCTTTCAGTCGTTATAGGTTTATGGCATATAGAAGCTTTGTCAGCTGGTGTTGGGGATATCTTGGACGCAGGATCAGAGTTGTCCTCTCGTGTGTTGTCCTGCGGATTCGCCTCGAGTTTCCAGACCGCCAAGGAGAGTATGTTGGCTTCCGCCTGCCTCCGCTCGGTTGAAACGTGACACGAACTTACTGATCACCTCTTCCATTTCTGGATGGCATGCCAACACAAGCGTCACGGGTTATCACTGTAGCGTTGACACCTGGTGAGATATAGAAAAAGCCAAAAACTCACCCTCTAAGAAGCGGGCTAAAATAGTTATTCTATTAAAAAAGGTATGATGATAAACACTAATGGGTGTCTTATATACGCGTTACTTGTGCACAGTATGTTGAGCTGAATTTAAATCTTTATATGTGTTGAATATTATTATACAAAAGTAATTTTATGAGTAACAAACAATTTGATATTTAGTCAAATAAAGTCAAAGCTACAAACCTTTTGATCTGTAGTTGGGCTGAAGAGTTCTCAGAGATAATTGTGTACCCACAGTTCGTGTACCCACAGTTCGTTTTTGAACTTGCTCATTCTCTGTTTGGCAAGCAGCGTCTCTTCTTGTAGATGTTTGAGCCTGTAAGATAACAGACAGATAAATGAAAAGGTTTTTATGTTTAATGAAAGATGTTATATAACCTAACAATTATATCTAAATTGAAAAATACTAATTATATCACAGCCGGACTAAAGATTTTGACAATATATTTCTGGCAAAACAACATGTGAACACAAACTAGAATTGTTTGCAGCTTGGCCCACTATTATGCAAGATGAGACACTGTCTCATGCAGCACATTCAGCTTTTTATATATTTATTAGTGAGCATTGAGGTGACCTACAACACTTGGATATTATGCACTGTACTGAAAACATAAATAACATATATATGCATGCTCTACATAACAGCTGCTGATGTTATGGAGAAAATATTTGAAGAGGACAGTGATAATTAGCATATTTGTCACTCAGAAGACTTTTTATGGTTTTGATCAACAGGATCTTGTGACCATCAGTAGAAAATATTAGGTCTCAAAGTGTTACAACTACCAGCTTTGTAAAGACAATCGTTCAGATTAAGATGAAAACACACACAATAGGGCTGCAACTAACGATTATTTATCTGTTCTGTTTACGCCTCCCTCCTCGCTCTGTTCAAGCCACACACACAGCAAGCTGCAGAGGTTTTTTTTGTTTGTTTTTCAAACTTTATTCAGTCAGCCAGCTTTTCTACAACGTTCAAGTGAACAAAACAGGTCTGCGGCGCCGTGAAAGAAGCATAATCGCGCGACACAACGAATCGATGATGAAATTAGTTACCAACGCTTTTAATAGCCAAATTTTATCGATTCATTGTTGCGCACACACACACACACACACACACACACACACACGGTACACAGCCTTAGCATTAGCTGTAGCTCCGCGTTAGCATTTCATAAACAACAAATCATGTTCGTGCAGAACGGCACTTCTTGCTTCTTGCACTGCCGAAACCAATATTGAACAGGTTGAACATTAAATCTCAGTTAACACAAGCTAATCATAAACAATAAGCCTGCGCTATATCGTGTTCAAGACGTGAACACAAACAGTTAGCACAGGCTGTAGCTAAACTATCGAGGTGCAGAAGAACACGTCTTCATACCGAATGCTAATAAATAATTTAAAAGGGACCAAATGTAGGATATATAATTTTTTGTGGTTTATCTGTGGGCTATCCAGACCATTTTCAGTCAATTTTATACACAAAATAATGCTTAGATAATAAAATATCCCCTTTCTAATTCTGCCAAATTTCACTTCCGTTCTAAACGACCGGTTTATGAATAATGAGGTCTGAAAGCCACGCCCTACAAAGACCTATTTACATTAACTACGCCCTCTGTAACAGCCAGTATCTCTAATATGTTGTTATTTTAAAATTAGCTCTTTTTTATTACTCATTTGACTTACTGTTAGTGCTAGTAGCTTAAGATAACTTACCAAAAGCCCTCTGCGCGCGCCGCCATTTGCAGCTCCTTTTTTTAGCATTAGCCTCGAATAGCTTTTCCTCCTCCGAGCGGGCGGTGTTAGCTCCGCTCGTTGCATGCGGCGCTTTTGGGAGCGATCACTGCTTCAGTCCACACACAAAGTTCACAGAATGTCTCCAGTTAATTTATCCGCATGAGGCAACCTTTGACCGGACCCCCGGACCTCAAAAGTCAGTAGCTCCCAACAACTCCCGCACGCAGATGGTGTCTTCGCCGGCGGTCTGCAAAACAAAAGGCTTAAAAAAAAAAAAAAGGGATGCCGGGACGCGAACCCGTGTCCTTCGGATGACGAGTCCGGTTCACTACCTCTGGGCCAACCGGGCAGTTATGCAAAAAGCAGTCTTTCATCGTATAAGAAATAATCACAACCACCTACATTTAGAACGCTGAAGTTTTGATTAGATTTTGATGAAGTGAAAGGTATTCTTAAAATAAATAAGTTGCTAATCTGAAAATATATCGATCAGTGGTGCTTGATGGTACAGACTGTCGCCCCGCGAGAGAGAGTGTGTGTGTGCACAGTTTTCTGCCGGCTGCGCGTTGGGAGCGATATTACACTAAAAATTGAACTAAAACGTAAAAATAACAATTATAAAGTATTATTATGTCGATGTATATATCTAGTCTCACCCCGATTTCTCCGAAACAAAAGGCTTTAAAAAAAAGGGGGGGAAAAAAAGATGCCGTTGACAGGATGCGATCTCCGCTCTCCTGCGTGGCGCTCAAGTGTCGTAACCGCTCAACCAAACTGACAGTTGTGCAAAAGTAGTCCTTCATCATATAAGAAACAAGTCCAAACCGCGAGAGTGTGTGTGCACAGTTTCAACGAGACAGAGTTCATTCAAACAAGGTAATAAAACATTCTGGTTTTACTCGAGATGTGCTGCATGGCTGGAGCAGGGCAAACCCCTAGCCCCCCGGGGGCTAAATAAATGAATAAATGACCGCCAGGTCAGCTCCTAAACCGCTAGGCAACCGTGACATCTTTTATACTCAAGTGGGTGGAGCATCACCAGGGGTTGCTAGGTGAGGGGCTGGACTCAGGTTTGAGGTGATTGGCTACGGTTTGTGACGTCACAAACCGCAGGAAGTGTGAAACGAAGCGTTTTTAATCACAGACAAATAAATCTACTTAGAGTAAATAAACCACTGGGTGCATTTTTTTGGCACAAGGACTGTTTTTTTATGAAGTAAATACCCAAAGTTGAGTAAAAAAACATTAAAAAGTGAATTTTGCATGTGTGGTCCCCTTTAAAAGACATCAGTCTGTTCTGTACTCACACTAGCGTCATCTGCAGAACTTTGACGAATAGATGGAACAGCACCTTCCTTAAGCAGAAGTTTTTGTGCAAATCCGGTCTGGTACTGTTGGTAGTTGAGAAATGAGTCTGTTGTGAAATGTGCTGCGCAAACTACAACTTTCTTCGGTAATGTCGCCGGGACATTGCCATTAAAAATGAAATTAAGCCACGCATCTCTGCTCTCTGAGACTGGAAGAGTGTGCATCGACACATGTTGTGTAATGCAGCCAACAACGCAACATCGAACTCTAGGAGCCATTGTGCTGAGATGAACTACATTCTTCTTCTTCTTCTCCATTTGATTTATGGCGGATCGCAAACAACTGTTAGGTGCATACCGCCACCTACTGTACAGGCTGAGATGAACTCAGGAACCGCGTGGGTGGAGCATCACCAGGGGTTGCTAGGTTACGGGGGCGGGACAAAGGTTGGGATGGGTTGTGGCTGTGAGTTGTGGCTACGGTTTGGCAGGAAGTGCAATCGAGATGTTTTTATCCCTGAAAAATAAATCTACTTAGAGTAAATAAACCACTTGGTGCATTTTTTTGGCCTTAGGACTGTTTTTTTATGAAGTAAATACCCAAAGTTGAGTAAAAAAACCATTAAAAAGTGAATTTTGAATATGTGGTCCCCTTTAAAAAAAAATTAAATACAACTTACATTTTTTTCTGACAGCTCCAGAGGGTGGCTTGGAAGCAGCTCATTCTTTACACTGGTGAAGCTGTTAAAGGGATAACAGCATATGAGTGTTGTCACACACACATCTTTTATGGCAGCTAGTTTTGGCTGGTTCAAACTCTCACCCGCTGCGGAGGGAGTCCTGCACGCCATAAGCTCCCTGCGGACTCAGCCCGGCCACCGGGACGCTGTCCTTCAGCTGCGAGCGGAGTCCTCGGCTGTTCTGTCCCACACAAAACACCCCGCGTCTTTAAAATCGGCTCATTTTAAACCACAACATTTACAACTTACACACTTTAAAGCTGACTTTTAACAGCCAAGCTCATCGTCGTCGCTAGCGTGACGGCTAACTAGCATTAGCTCGAGTGACTAATCAAAATCAAAACAGATCTATTTCACAGCGCGTGCAGACAAAAACAAACCTTGGGGGGGATTTAGATACGTTTGTTTACGCTTAAAATGAAACGACTCAAAAAGATTCGAATAAGGTTCTTATCGAGACATTTAAAAAATAAGAACATTCCCATACCATTATGATCCGGTTCCTTACGCTTTCCTTTTGACTAGAGAATATCCGCTTCTTCCAAGACGTCACATCCGGTGTGAGAAAACTAACGCAAAAGTACCACAAATAATCTATCGTTGTCATTTATTGCTTTAGCCTTTCGTATCTCTTTCGTGTTTTATAATATATAATTAACTCTTACATCAAATATATACTGTATATCGAAGATGGGTTAGGATTTTTTTTTTACATCTGTCGCTGTCAAAACGTCACATCCGGTTTAAGAAGATAGCGTGATGCTATAGTGCTAAATGGTAAAGTATCACGATAAATACGTAAATCTAACATCTATCACTTATTTTATTCATCTGTATATCTCAAAACCATAAACAGGCACCGATCATGACGCAAAAGAGATATAAAATCGGTAAAAATCTATTGCTGTACATCACTACGGGGGTATAGCTCAGTGGTAGAGCATTTGACTGCAGATCAAGAGGTCCCCGGTTCAAATCCGGGTGCCCCCTCTTTTTACGATTTTATTATTTAACTTCCAACTATTTCTAGTGTAACTAATTGTACACATGGAAAGAAAAGTTGCTTTTGTTGACAGGATTTGTTTCATACAGAATAATTACAACTGCTCTTTCTTTGTGGTATTGTGGAGTGCTTAAAAAGTGAACACAACTGAGCATAATCTGTTTTTTATATTAATTTCAGCAACTATTATTATTAAGTATTAGTAGCAGTCCAAATCACAGAGTTTATCTGACCTCCACCTGATTGCACACACAAAAACAACACTTCTTTACTCATCCGTCCTGTGCAGATTTTATTTTGACCAAGTTAACGGCTTTCATCCTCCAACACGTTTGATCCCAACATGGGCGGATGTACAGAGCGATCTGCTGAGGGGGAGACAGAAGAAATGGAAGGAAAGAGAAAACAGGAAGGCAAAATAAAATACATGCTTGCAAAATATGAACATTTGCTAAAGAAATAAAAAGGTTGGCCTTAAAGCGACTCATTGCGAAGCATGAAATCAAGCATTTCTGATCTACGGTAAATGGTGCAGAAAAATGAGTTTTCTCCGGTAGTTTTCCAGATATGCGGGTCTGCACTCAGTGTAAACAAACACTTTTTTATTTGCGTGCTTTACTCAAACCTGATCGTAAATATGGACCAACACATATAAAAAACATAAAAGTATTTTTTACCTTTACGCCACTCCGAGGTCTGACTGCAGGCCAGAAGTTTCCACTCCTGCATGTACCTGAGCAGGTGAGACAAGTACAAGGTTTGAATCTGTTTTTCAAAGCGTCCCGACAGAAACCCGGATGTGCCGGAGTTTTCAGGGTAGGTCTTACTCCTCGAAGTTGAGCGTGTTGGTCCAGGCCAGGAGCTCGTCCACCTCCCACTCCAGAATTTCGTCCTCTCCCTCCTCGTCGGCGGCGTCCATCACGGCCCGGGCCGAGCTGTCCAGCATGTCTCTGTGTTCTGGGTCGGCACGCAGGCGACCCGTGTCGTACCTGTCGATGGGTGTGTCCGTGAGCTAAGAGGTGCTGAAGACTTAGGCCATTTTGGTTTAATCTCATGGATCTTAAACTCCCATAAAACAAAAGTTATTTTCTACCAACTGGCCAGGAGTCTGCAATTCAAAGAGCCATTTGTGCCCCTTGTAAAACTGTGTTTATCAACTGGTGGTCCACGGGCCATATTGAGTCCGTTGGAGGGGGGCTTTTCTGACCACTTAAGAGTGACATCGTAATGTTTTTTGCGGGTAATCTGTACCCTGAAGACCCACGATAAGTGAAAAACTATGAAGTAGAAATAGTAGTACAAGTAGTAAGTAGTAGTTTATTTTAATATTTAAATATATACACAGTATATTTTTTTTTACATTACATTAGGTACATTATATACATGTGTATATATGGGAGTGGTGGCGCAGAGGTTAAGAAGGTGCGCTTGGGATTGGAAGATCGCCGGTTCAAGCCCCGGTATGTGGGTGGGATAAGTGAAGTGGTCACACCTGTCTCCACCCTCATCTGCCCCACTCTGGGCCCTTGAGCAAGGCCCTTAACCCACACCATCTGCTCCCCCGGGAACCCTAGATATCAGCTCTCTACTCCACACAGAGGGCTGTGGTTGCTCGGTGGTCTGTGGTTGTGTCAGGAAGGGCATCCGGCGTAAAAACAACTGCCAAATCTTCGTGCGACTAGATCGCTGTGGTGACCCCTAACGCAGGGAAAAAGCCGAAAGAAGAAAAAAAAATATATATATATAATATATATATACATATATATACACATATATATATACATATATATACACATATATATACATATATATACACATATATATATATATATATATATATATATATATACATATATACATATATATATATATATATATATTATATTGTATATATATTTATTTATAGGACAGGTAGTCCTCGACTTACAAACGAGTTCCGTTCCTACGCACCGTTCATAACCCGATTTTGACGTAAGTCGGAACTCATTACACGTGGTGTTCGTAAGTCCGGATTTTTGCCGTAAGACAGAAACTGCATGCTAACGCTGCGCCGCACACCCGTTTATCGACATTAGACTGAACAAGCGTACATCTTCTTCTTCTTCTTCTTTCGGCTTTTCCCTTTTCAGGGGTCGCCACAGCGAGTCATCCTCCTCCACCTCACTCTGTCCTCTGCATCCTCTGTCCTCACTCCAACTACCTCCATGTCCTCTCTAACTGCATCCATATATCTCCTCTTTGGTCTCCCTCTTTGTCTTTTTCCTGGCAGCTGCATTTCTAACATCCTTCTACCAATATACCCACTGTCCCTCCTCTGGACATGTCCAAACCATCTCAGTCTGGCCTCCCTAACTTTATCTCCCAGTTGTTTAACATGTGCTGTACCTCTGATGATCTCATTCCTGATCTTATCCATCCTTGTCACTCCTAAGGAGAACCTCAGCATCTTCATTTCTGCTACTTCCAGTTCTTTCTCCTGTCTTTTTGTCAATGCCACTGTCTCCAGACCATACAACATAGCTGGTCTCACCACTGTCTTGTAAACTTTTCCTTTGACCTTTGCTGACACCTTTTTGTCACAAATCACTCCTGAAACTTTTCTCCATCCACTCCATCCTGCCTGGACTCTCTTTTTCACCTCTTTACCACATTCCCCATTTTCCTGGACAGTGGACCCCAAGTACTTGAAGTCCTGCACCTTTGTGACCTCTGCTCCTTGTAGCCTCACTGTTCCACTGGCCTCCCTCTCATTCACACACATGTACTCTGTCTTACTACGGCTGACTTTCATTCCTCTTCTTTCAAGTGCATACCTCCACCTCTCCAAGTTCTCTTCCACTTGTTCCCTGTTCTCACCACAGATCACAATGTCATCTGCAAACATCATAGTCCATGGGGATTCCTGCCTGACCTCATCTGTTAGTCGGTCCATCACCAGAGCAAACAAGAAGGGGCTCAGAGCCGATCCTTGATGCAATCCCACCTCCACCTTGAAGCTATCTGTCACTCCCACAGCACATCTCACCACTGTCCTGCTGTCCTCATACATGTCCTGTACCAGTCTAACATACTTTTCTGCCACTCCAGATTTCCTCATGCAATACCACACCTCTTCTCTTGGTACCCTGTCATATGCTTTTTCTAAATCCACAAACACACAATGGAGTTCTTTCTGACCCTCTCTGTACTTCTCTATCAACATCCTCAAAGCAAAGATGGCATCTGTGGTGCTCTTTCTTGGCATGAAACCATACTGCTGCTCACAGAAGAAGAAGAGCTAACACAGTGTACCCAACCCATTCATCTAAAAACACATACCTGTACAGTATTTACTGTACAACAGTACAGTACTGTTCTGGACGTTTGTATGCACGTTCGTAACTCCGGATTGCCGTAAGTCGAGGACCACCTGCATACACACATGTTTATTATGTATACATACATATATGTGTATATATACACATACAAATTTGCCATTTTGTTGGATATTTAATTTTGACTTATTGAATTTTACATTAAATATAATACAGTATTTTAATTTACCTAAATTAGGTTTTATTAATTTCTAATTCTCGTTCTTGTCCAAAAAATACTCCAAAAAATTTCTGGTCCCACTGCTTTAGTAGTAACATTCACGTTCAGAAATATGTTAAAAAGAAAACTGCTAAAACTGGCCTTTTCTGTTGTGGTATTTCGAGTTAGTGGCCCCAGAGCCGCACGTTGCAGACCCCTGTATTAGGTTGATAAAATCCACAACTCACATCTTCTTCATCCACTCAATTTTCCTCCTCTTCCTCCAACGCTCCACTTCCTGTCTTCGCTTCAACTTGGAAAAGTGGAAGCTGAATTTTCCGTTGGTGCCCACCTCCGCCGGCTCGTCCACGCACACCGCCTGCCGCAGCCGGAGACACAGCGTCAGCACATCGGCTACATTTAAACTGCGTTGGGATCTTTCTGCTGCACCTTGCATGAGAAAAGCCTCCAGTTGTTGTTCTCCGTGCGCTGGTACCAGCCCGTGCCGCCCCTCTGGGCCGGGGCCTCCTTACGCCTGTGGTCCCACTGGGCGCTCGCACAAACGTCCGCAATGGGCCGATAGGTGAAGATCTTGTAATAGATACTGGGAGGAAAAGTGACCTGAACGCAGAGGCTACAAGTTAGCAGGTTGTTGATGATATTTGGACAGTTGAGGATTTTCTTACCCCTCCAAGTCGAAATCTGATAATCACTCCAGCCGCAGAGTCCAGCAGCTCTGCCTGCGACACACAAAGCAGATTGAATTTTGTTTGACTGAACGGTTTTATTTTACCGCGGTTACCTCTCGAGGATTGACGGTTCTGAGGACCTTCCGTGGATCCATGTCATTGCAGAGGGTGATCAACATCTTTATATACCTGGAGACGGCTCTGCTCTGCAAATAGAGTACAAATAACTAGGGATGCACAATACTGGATTTTTGGCCGATACCCGATACCGATATATTTTTTCCCCTTGACCTTCTTACAGAGACTACATAGCTTTCTCTGCTGTGGAATAAAAATACATTATTCTGCAGTTATTATTGTCAGTTTTGCCTGCTACCAAATGCAGATGCCAAAAAGGGGCTGAAAATTATGTAATACTACAGTATATAAATATAAAAATATAAATATAAAAAACCAGCGGCTTTTATATCGGTGGGTTATTTTGATGGAATGGCCGATGTCCGATATTTACCGTATTTATTGGCATTTAAGTCGCAGTTTTTTGCCTAATTAGCATGTCCTGCGACTTATACGGCGAAGCAACATATTTATGGATTTTTTCCCATATTTTTAGACCAATTTTTGGCTGAGATATGACGTTTCCATTCGGAAAAATGGTGCAGTATCACTATCGGCCGCTAGGGGCGACAAAGGGCCCTCTAGGCTTTTGACGACTACCGGTGTACCTGTGTACGGATATTTTAGAGCAAAAAAAAAGTCCTGCTGGATGGACAGCATGTGCGCGCACATCGTGCTGCAATTTAAAGATA
>JBBPBX010042743.1:0-28253 GCA_038048925.1 Garcialebias charrua | reverse complement strand
AAATTTTAATATGTTTATAATTTATTATGCAAAAACGACCAGAGCTCAATGATATAAGATATATATGTTCTGACAAATATTCAAATTTACAAAATCATGTCACAATACCTTTAACCAAGAAAAATATATTTTTGTTTTGTTTTTCGGGTTTGGGCCTGTAATTACAGTTAATCCATCAGTTTTGGGTTGGGCTCGGAAAAAATAAGGGTTCGGGCTTTCTTTATTTTTTTTTTAAGGCCCGAATGAAACTACCGCTAGGGGGTCTGACTCTGCAGAGGAGGTCCAGAACCTGTCTGACTGGGCCAATGGAACCAAGCATCGGTTCTGATCCAGAGGGCGTTCTAATGGAGGAATTTTACCATACCATTTTATTTATAAAGCACTTTAAACGGGAACAAGGCCAAACCAAAGTGCTGAACAAACAGGCAACACACACAATGAAGTACAAAACAAAAGACATATAAACATTGCAGATCATAAATAAAACGACCAAACACAGATTAGCTGGTGTTGAAAGCAACAGAACAATACAGTAATAGGTCTTTAAACGGGATTTGAAAACCGAGAGGGAGGGGGCTTGTCTGACGAGCAGCGGGAACTTGTTCCAGAGTCTTGGTCCTGCTACAGAGAACGCCCTGTCTCCTCTGCGTTTAAGACGAGTTCCTGGAACTGTTAAAAGTACCCGGTCCTCTGACCTCAAAGCACGTGGTGGGACATAAGGGTGTATCAGATCTGAGAGATGGGCGGGGGCGAGACTGTTCAGTCATTTGTAGACATACATGAGAATTTTGAACTGGATTCAAAGTTGAACCGGTAGCCAGTGCAGGGAGGCCAAGACTGGTGTAATGTGCTCTCTTTTGCCTGTACTGGTTAAAAATCGGGCTGCTACGTTCTGAACCAGTTGTAATCGTGCAATGTTGGTCTGACTGATACCAAACAGGAGTGAATTGCAGTAATCAAGCCTAGATGTAATGAATGCGTGAATTACTGTCTCCAGATTATTTTTGGATAATAAGGGCTTCAGCTTAGACAGTCGCCTCCAAAAAAACAGGATTTAACGATCATATTCACATGACTGTTGAGTTTCATGTAAGGATCCATTATCACTCCCAGATTTGTGACTTTTTGTTTTTCAGTCAGGGGTAGAGCAGAAAGGTCGATGCAGTGGTTCGAGATTGTGTCATTGGGAAGGAACAACATGGCTTCAGACTTATCATTGAAACTTAAGAAATTTAAAGCCATCCAGTTTGTTTTGTTTTGAATTTGTTTGGCTACTGTAAAATTTAACAATTAAAAAAACAAACTGTATTGTACAGTTTTTTTAAACAAACCCCTAAAGCATTAAAATAAAAAAATAACGGAAGTAGATATTTTATATAATTTATTTTTGGAAGACAAAAAAATTAATCTAGTATTTTTAAGCTGTTAAAGTTGATTTTCCCTCTGAGGAACATAGTCATAAAGTTAAAGGGTTAAAAACATCTTCAAATGTTCACAATATGATGCTTTTGATGTCGATCAGATTTCATGATCTTGTATAGTTACAAAAACAAAGTTAGTTTTATTTATTTTTAGCTGCATGCATTCAGATGGAACTGCTGCAAGATAAAGAACAAATATAAATTCATTGTGAAATAATTATTTGATTCTCAAACATGTAGGTTACCTTGCTCTACAAAATGAGACAGCTGCTGCTGATTATGACTCCAGAACTCATTTCATGTTTGTGATGCTGCTGAGACATTTTCATCAGTGTTTAAACAGTCTGTTCAACATTTTCACCTCACAAAACATCTGTTTGAAATGACTCCAGCCTCCTGCTCTGAGCCGTTGGCCTCCTGCTCAAAAAGTTTAAGGCTGACGGTAGCTTCAAAACACGATTGAAAGGCATTTCTATCTGTCTCATCCCCTCATGCTTGTGCTCAGTTGTTTAGCCTACTGAAGAGCACATAATTGAATTCAGTCTTTCACTTGTTGGCAAAATAATTGCTGACCAAACATCTAAATCACTGCACTGACTGCTCTCAGGGGAAATTCTTATCGGAGCTTCTTTGGGAAGAAAAAACACCTTTGGCAGCAGTTTAACTTTTGCAATGTAATCAAAGATTACTAAAAGTGCCGCTACTAGAGTAACTATACTTTTTAGGCTTACTACAAGCACATAGATGTTCAGTAGTCTGTTAAAATTAACCAAAATGCAGGAAATAACATCCACTTCAAACATTTCTGTGGGAGGACCCCCCCACTGGCCCACCTGCTATTTGAGTTCCAGCATCGATCAGTTGACAAATTAAGCCCCGTTTCTTGGTATGACTAGTGCTCTTCTAGGCTGGTTAAAACCAGACCCTTGTCCTTCACTTTGCTTTGTACTAGGGTCTGGGATTTCTCCCATAGACAACGATTTCTCCGGTCGATTTTTGACCGGACCAATCAGAGAACAGAAGGCGGAGTTTTGTTAGTTTAGCCTGGCGAGGTCCAGGCTATCAGATAAATAGCTCAGAAACCACTCGGTGGATATTTTTTCTGCTACCAGTGTGTAATTATATGGCTCTAATTTACTGACTGTTGGCCTAGATGAAACATTTGAGATAAAATTCGATTTTTTATCATTTATTTTCGTAGCGCACCCGAGGCTGTTTGGAAAATGTCAAACCGAAACAATTTAAATCCAGCAGATTTGACCATTTCGTGAATTGATTTAGGAACTGTTAAGCTCAGGAACACTTCTGATATAACGTCAGCTAAGAAATATATTTTTTCTCAGCAAAGAAATAATAGTTTTTTACCTTGTTTTCATGAAAATTCCTTCGTGGCGGCAGCCATTTTAACTGACGACGTCAGTCGACGTCGTTCAAAACTCCGCCTTCTGTTCTCTGATTGGTCCGGTAATCCGCCTTCTGTTCTCTGATTGGTCCGGTCAAAAATCTACCAGAGAAATCCTTGTCTATGAGAGAAGTCAGAGACCCTAGTACAAAGCGAAGTGAAGGACAAGGGTCTGGTTTTAACCAGGCTAGTGCTCTTCTGATTCTGTTCAGTTTTGTATAAAGTTTTCTGTAAGGATTTGAAGTGGCAATAAATGTATTATGTTAATTATGTGAATACAGGTAGTCCCCGACTTACGAGCGCTCTGACCTACGAGGTTCCGGACTTACGAGCTGGCGAATTTTTGGAAAAAACGCAAAAAATACAGAATTTTTCTGTGTTTTTTCACCACAGTTCGTTAGCTAAACATGTGGACACACGTTTCCGATCATTTTTATGCACTCGTAAGCAGTTTTTCGATGAAAAACGAGTGTTTGTAGTCGCGCTAGCAAAACCGTTCCAACTTACGAGCGAAATTCCGGACTTACGAGACACGTGGCGGCCGTTCCAAGTTACGAATTTTCGCTTTACGAGCAACTCGTTGTAACGGAACTCGCTCGTAAGTCGGGGACTACCTGTAGGTAGTTTTTCTAGTGTTTTGGATAGTTGATTTTCTCTCCTGTAATTTTTGAAAGTTTAAATTAAAAATTTAAATTGTCTTGAATGAAAAATAGCCCATGTTTAAAAGTATAAAATTTTTATTATCACAATTAAAGAGCAGGTTTAAGTATTTGTGTTGCACAAATATTTCCATTGCATTAGCAGTGCTTCTCAATTGTTGCGCGCCCCCATAGGAACACGTAAACATTTTGCGCCCCAACTCTCCGCCGCAACTGTAAATACTATCATTGGTCTAGAAAATTGTTTCAAGTACACCTCTGCATAACACTGTCCTTATTAACATTAAATGAAAAAAAGAATATAGATAAACTTGCAACGAATAATAACTTTATTAACATTGTTTTTTGTCTGTAAATGAAACTGAAGTGTATCAATTTGCCTGAAAAAATATATATATATCTTTAAACCGTAAACATTTTTGACCATTTGATACTGAAAAATAAAATTAATATAATCAATAAATAATAAATTGAATTGATCAGCAACATTTTAACTAATAAGTGTTATCTAAAACACTTTGACCTAAAAAAAAAAAAAAGAATAAAACAATTTGTGCTGATTATTTATTTTTAATCGCAATGAGGAAGTCTGGATCAATTAGCACACGTCAAAAAACAAAACATTTTGTCAATGCGAAAGAGGAAGGGCAGGTAACCCTCTTGCTTTGAGTTTAGTCTTTGTTGCATGCATGCTGTGGGTGACGTCCAGAGCGCATGGACATAAAACACATGCAGCGGAGATGTCTGAGTTATTTATCGTCTCGGCAGCAGAGGGGAACAACACTGTTCTTTACATGGCTTCCAAAACGACAACTTCATTAGGAACGCATGCGACAAAATGAGAATGGTGAGGGGGGTGGGGCAGACTACTCCCTGCGGTAAGAACATTATTTAATAAACGTGAGGGTTATGAGGGGGTCCCTGAAAGACTCCAAAAAGTTTGAGAACCCCTTATGTAAAGAAGTCTGGTTTAGGGATTTGGTTTTTAGAAATGCAACTTGTCTTTTGTTCTGTTCAATTAAGACAAAATGCATGATGAATAAGTTCTTTAAGAAATGTGTAAAATTTTGCTCCTTGGTGTAAAGAGGTCTTGATTGTATGTCCATTTTTTTGTCAATTGACTGGCTCCGTCTTCCTCTACAGTCAACGCTGCGGATTTCCCCTCCTCTGCCTTATCTCTCATCAAGCATGCAGAAGGATCTGCTGAGACTGGGTTCCCGTCTGGACCCTCAGGACACTAGCTCTCCTCTGACCCCACCATCCAGTTCCAGCCTCGCCTCAACCATTTCCCGCCGCTGGCGCACTGGCTGTCCATGGCCAGGTTCAGAGCTACTAGACCAGTCAGATGACGTGTTCAGCATTGAGCGGGAGGCCCGTCTGCACAGACAGGCTGCAGGTCTCACTGAACTTGCCTTTTGGCTTCTTAAAAATCACCACAGAATTATGACTAATCTCTCTTTCTGCTCTGATCAGCTGTGAACGAAGCCACGTTCACTTGGAGTGGTCAGCTGCCTCCCAGAAACAACAAGGATCCTATTTACTCCTGCAAAGTCTTTCTTGGTGGCGTGCCCTGGGACATCACTGAAGGTGCTGCTGCGCCATCCTTAAAGAAATACTGTTCTGATGAATGTCATCTTTATTTGCCTTTATTTCATAGTTGAGTGAAGTTTAGTGGCGGCGGTGGGGGTGGTCCGTCTTATACCTGAGTGAGCTGCACGAACGGTATGGATAATTTAAAATGACGCGTGACCTGAACCGCTGTTTCATTGCTTTTTTTTTTGTGCGTTTTTGTTTTAGAACATTAAGAACATTGCAGGAGTGTGGGAAGGGCTTATAAAGCCTTAAAATATATATAAATACTAAAATAAATGTCCATACTTTGCAGATTTTCACATATTGTGGGGGTGTCTGGAACGTAACCCCCGCGATAAGGGACTACTGTAGTCTTGATAACCTAAAATGCCTTATAGTTTCCCGTGTTCTAAGTTTTGCTGCTGTGTTCAGTAAACCATTGGTTCTTTATTCATTCCTCAAACTGAAGTTTGTTCTGGTCCTTGTTGCAGCTGGTCTGATCAACACCTTCAGTGGCTACGGCCCTCTGGCTGTGGAGTGGCCAGGTAAGGATGGGAAGCACCCTCGCTGCCCTCCTAAAGGTAATGTGGCTAAAGGTAACGATAAGCTGGTAGGCAACATTTTTCCTCCTTGGTTTTAAGGTGGCACTGTGGTGAGCCCGTTGCATGTTAGTTTAAACTGCTGGTGCCAAACGGCCATAAAAATGGTGATCCTGGGCATACGAGGAGCAGTGGAACACGGTGTTGGGAGCACGTAGTTATCAAAAGCAGCTTTGCTTTACACTGAACACTGAAAGTTGTAGTTCTTTATAGGTTGGTGACTTTAAAGGATGTGAGTTTTCTCAAATGCTCGTCTTCATGATCAACTCGCAAAATAAAGGGGTAAACCCTGACCAGATTTCTTTTTCCAATACTGTATATTCTAGTTAAGTGTATATTAACTAGTAATTCTAATGCTCATTTGCGAGATTTGTTTAGTTTTCTTCACATTGTTTTTATTAAGCTGCTTAACTTTAAAAAGTTTTAGGTCTCTGTTGTTACGTGTGATGGGAGAAAAATATTTTAAGGCAAGGCATTCATTTTACTAGTTTAAATAAATTTTACATTTTTTTTATGTACATTTGCAACTACAGTATGAATGTTGTGTAGCACAATGTTAAGTCAAAATTAGTTTATGGCCTTTTTTGAGCTCCTAAGTCTTTATTGCATCTTTTGTAACCTGACAAACATAAACTTGTTGAATTAAATGAGACTGACCAAAATACTCGAGTGGGTATGTTGTGGGTCGAGCTAAAAATTCAGTATAAACTGACTGTCCCAAAAAAAAGTCACCACTTAATTGAGCCACTGGGTACGAGCCTCCGATTGTATAATTACTGAATGGGTGATTATCTTTCGGCTGCAACAAGTTATTTAACTACAACTGGTGCAATGAGTTGCTTCTCATTTCTTAAACAACCATGTTGAAACACATTGCGTGGTCGTGGAAAACATGTCAGTCTGTTTGAGAAGGGTCGAATCATTGGCATCAAGCAGAGAAAACTTCTAATGAGATTGTAGAAACTACTAAAACTGGGTTAAGAACTGTTCAACACATTATTAAAAATGGTAAGTATAGTGGGGACCCATCGTCTTCAAGGAAGAAATGTGGCTGGAAAAAACCCCTGAAATGAGTGATCTGTGATCACTTAAAGGAGAAATGAAAAGTGTTTTTAAGCTAATAGTAGTCTAATGAAAAGCATAAAATAAGCTTGTTGAGAAATTTTCACAAGTCAAAAATGTCATCCTAACTCAAATTTAGACTTTGCAAAGTGAAAAAATTCTCATCTGGTGTTTTTGACCCCCCTCCCCCTGCCTGCTCTCCGTCCCCTGAATATGACGTAGGCAGTGCAACGAGTCGTCCCTCATACAGTAATATTAGTGTGTGTATCTAGTTGTGGACAAAAAGGTTTCAGTGTGTAGCAATTATGGATGCAGCAAAAAAAATCTATTTTTTAAAGAATCAAGATTCTTAGTCCTGGCGATTCAGAATCTATTCTAAAAGCCCCAAAATCGATTTTAAAACTTTTTTTAAATTTTATATTGTATTTTTACCGCTCCTGTGCATTCGGCCGCTGTAGAATTTTGGCCGTGTAGGGCCACCGTAGTTAGTTAGCCAGGCAGCTCCCAATGGAGCCTGCTAGCAAGGAGGGAGACAGCATGTTTCAACTTGCTCCTTCATCTTTAAAAATCATTTTAGATCCTACTATGTTCTGGGGAAGACAGAGCTTAACAAGACATTGGTAACTGTTTCAGGACATTTTCAACACCCCCACTTCCACGTTAGCATACGGCGCTAGCATGCTAACGTTAGCATGCGGCGGCTAACGCACGGCTATTCGTATTTCCAGGATAGAAATGCCCATTAATGCACTAAATCACCAAACTGTTTTTGACAAACTAAAGTGATATCCTTCAGATTCAAAAAAGTCTTCTGCTTCCATTTTAAATGACAGACAGGAGGACAGTAATGATGGGTTTATAGCTTCAGTGTTATTGTAAGATAGCAAAGGAGGTCTTAATTGTGTCATAAAAGTGCGTCCAGAAAATTACTACAGAAATCACTGCACTTCGGCATGTAGCAGGAAAAATGTAAAAAACTATTTCTTTAAGCTACTGACTTGAAAAAAGCATACCAAGTATGTTTATGTGTGTTTACTATATGACATTCTTGTTATATCGATTTTTTTCAGATTTGATTACATTTCTCCTTTAAACATTTGGTGAAACCAAATTGAAGATAAACAGTAGCACTCAAAGATATGTTAAATAGTGAAAGGAAGAACATTTCCACACACACCATGTGAAGGGAACTCAGAGATTAGGACTGAACAGCTGTGTAGCCTTAAGAAAACCAGTAATCAGAGGCTAGCTGGAGAAAAAAGGCTTCAGTTTGCTAGGGAGCATAAGGATTGGACTCTGGAGCAATGGAAGAAGGTCATGTGGTCTGATGAGTCCAGATTTACCCTGTTCCAGAGTGATGGGCACATCAGGGTGAGAAGAGAGGCAGGTGAAGTGATGCACCCATTGTGCTTAGTGTCTACTGTACAAGCCTGTGGGGGCAGTCTATGATCTGGGGTTGCTGCAGTGTGTCAGATAAAGGTTCAGCAACAGTATGAGCTCAAAGAATGAGGTCAGCTGACCTGTATACAGTATACTGAATGACTATGAATATGTTGTGTAGCACAATGTTGAGTCAAAAGGAGTTTATGGCCTTTTTTGAGCTAAGTCTTTATTGCATCTTTTGTAACCTGACAAACAAACTTGTGGAATTAAATGAGACTGACCAAAATACTCGAGTGGGTATGTTGTGGGTCGATTAGCAATGGATTTCTTTCTTTCCTGATGGCACGGGCATATTCCAAGATGACAATGCCAGGATTTATCGGGCTCAAATTGTGAAAGAGTTTCTGGAAGCATGAGACATTTTCACACATGGATTGGCCCCCACAGAGTCCAGATCTTAACCCCATTGAGAATCTTTGGGATGTGTTGGAGAAAGCTTTGCACAGTGGTCAGAATTTGCCGTCATCCATGAAAGATCTTGGTAAAAAATTAATGCAACACTGGTTGGAAATAGATATTGTAACATTACAGAAGCTTATTGAAACAATGTCACAGTGAATGCATGATGAAACCAAAGCTAAAGGTGGTCCTTTTGGCAAAAAAAAAAGAAAAAGGGCCAGATCAGGGATGAAGAAGGAATTTAATCCATTGGTGTTGCATTCAAAACAGTCCGGCGCCAGGCAGTTTATTGTGCAACACCGTGTACGTGGTTGTAAAAATTTAGCTTTGTGTGTACCGTATTTTCCGGATTATTGGTCGCACTGGAATATAGGTCGCAGTGTCCAATTATTGCCAAAAAATTGGAAAATTTCATAAATGGGTCGCATCGGATTATAGGTCGCACCTACGTCACCGCCGCCGTAACGCATCATCCACTGCTGACGCGCCGTGTGACCGCTGAGTCAACCCGGCAATATGGACCGAGTGTTTAGCTCTGCTGCTAATGTCTGCCAGAAGCTAAACACGAGACGAGTCCGCCTCTAAGAAAACACGAATAAAAAAATCGAATTTTATGTCAAATGTTTTTTCCAGGACATAGTTAAGTACATTAGAGCCTTATAATTACTCTGTAAGCAGAAATAAATATACTTATACTATATACCTATTGGTTTCGAAGCAATTTATAACATAAAGAGAAGCTAACAGAAGCTAACACGAGACGAGTCCGCCTCTCAGAAAACACGAATAAAAAAATCGAATTTTCTGTCAAATGTTTTCTATAGACCATCGTTACGTACATTAATGTCTTATAATTTAAACTCTGTAGGCAGAAAAATATACACCGAGTGGTTTAGAAGTTTTTGATAAGCAAACGAAGTAAAATGAAATAAAAAAAATGAAAAGACGGGAAGTCCGCCTCTAAGAATATGAATAAAAAATCGAATTTTATGTCAAATGTTTTCTATAGGCCATCGTTACGTACATTAATGTCTTATAATTTAAACTCTGTAGGCAGAAAAAATATACACCGAGTGGTTTAGAAGTTTTTGATAAGCAAACTGAAGTAAAATGAAATAAAAAAAATGAAAAGACGGGAAGTCCGCCTCTAAGAATATGAATAAAAAATCGAATTTTATGTCAAATGTTTTCTATAGGCCATCGTTACGTACATTAATGTCTCATAATTTAAACTCTGTAGGCAGAAAAAATATACACCGAGTGGTTTAGAAGTTTTTGATAAGCAAACTGAAGTAAAATGAAATAAAAAAATGAAAAGACGGGAAGTCCGCCTCTAAGAATATGAATAAAAAATCGAATTTTATGTCAAATGTTTTCTATAGGCCATCGTTACGTACATTAATGTCTTATAATTTAAACTCTGTAGGCAGAAAAAATATACACCGAGTGGTTTAGAAGTTTTTGATAAGCAAACGAAGTAAAATGAAATTAAAAAAATGAAAAGACGGGAAGTCCGCCTCTAAGAATATGAATAAAAAATCTAATTTTATGTCAAATGTTTTCTATAGGCCATCGTTGCGTACATTAATGTCTCATAATTTAAACTCTGTAGGCAGAAAAAATATACACCGAGTGGTTTAGAAGTTTTTGATAAGCAAACTGAAGTAAAATGAAATAAAAAAATGAAAAGACGGGAAGTCCGCCTCTAAGAATATGAATAAAAAATTATGTCAAATGTTTTCTATAGGCCATCGTTACGTACATTAATGTCTTATAATTTAAACTCTGTAGGCAGAAAAAATATGCACCGAGTGGTTTTGAAGCTATTTCTAACATTCCGGTAAACAGAATAACAACCACGAGCTAACAAAAAGCTAAGCTAAAAGATCGTTTTTTTTTTCTCTCAAACATCTAATAAAGCTACCGGTACTCACTTGTAAACGTCCACACTGTGATTCCATTCTGTAAGTTTCAGAAAAATCCGCTGAGTGGTTCTTGACTTATCTTGCAAAAAATCCAGCTAAGAAACACAGAGCCAACAGCTACATCCAGGCCAGCAGGCACACAGTCAGGAGCTGTTTTTGTGAGACATGAGCTGGAAACCATACGGTCTTCTTCTTCTTCTTGGGTCGGTGTACTCCTCTGGAAGTGGTAATGCACAGCGCCACAGCGCCCCTAGTGGCCAAAAGTGGTACTGCACAATTTTTCTGGCAAAGTGAAAAAGGCTATCTGAGTCAAAAATTGGTCTAAAAATATGAAAAAAAATCCATAAAAAGGTTGCATTGGATTATAGGTCGCAGGCCTTGAAAAAAACCATAAAAAGGTGCGACCTATAATCCGAAAAATACGGTACATGCCCTGTGGGGGTACGCTTGTACCTGTGCATACCTCCGCGTATGGTCGTACGCGCGAGTATACTAGGGGCTTTAGGGTTGTCTGTGTCTATTGGGGTTTATTTTTAGTTGTATGCAGAATCTCTGGCGTTGTGATTTTTATAAAGTACAAAAATTGTCATCACATGAACTTTACTTGTACAGTATAACTTTTGTCTGAAGCTGTAAAAGTTGTCAACATTTTGGGTAACGTGTTTATCATTAGCCAAAGTCCTTTTCCTTTTCTCTAAACCATTGTAATGTCTTTAGGCTATGTTTACCTGGTGTTTGAGAATGAGAAATCTGTGCGGGCTTTGCTTCAAGCGTGCTCCCAGGATCCTTTTCACCCAGAAGACAACAGGGAGTACTACTTCAAGATGTCCAGCCGCAGAATGCGATGCAAGGATGTGAGTTGAAAACTAACGTGAAAGAGGTTTTGCTCTGGAGTATCAAAATTACTTTTAATTTAGTGATGCTGAATATTTTCTTAATAATAATTTAAAATTTATATTCCAGTGACTTTTAAAGTTCTGGCATATCTTAAAGCGTTCAGCTCACCAGCCTGCAAACTTAAAACTTAATTTGTGTGCATTAATGAACTGATGATGGTTAAAACTATTAATATTTGATGCAGAACAGTTTATATGACTTAAAGGTGGTTTTGATTTATTTATTTTTGTTCCTTAAATATATATATATATATATATATATATATATATATATATATATAAATTAAATTTTGTGTAAAAATCCCTTTTGTCATTCTCTAACACAATTGTGCTAAATTTCTGTGTATAAACCGCTTATTTTTTGAACATTTCATTACCGAAATTTGACTGACTGCATGTGAAAAGTAATTATTGGCGGTTCAGTTCAGTTTATTTAAATAGTACCGACAACAGAAGTCATCTCATGGCACTGAACAGAAACATTCACATAGTCTGTTAATAACGTTCTCTCCCCAGTCTCAATAAGGGGGAAGGTGGCACAAGTAGCTCCATTTTCTGATCAATTGTAGTTTCTCACTGTGTTGCAAAGAAATTGCTGTTTGTGTAAAATTAAAACTACTTCAGAATGATGAAGGAACCAGTGGTTCTGCATCGCTGTTAATTTATTATTTATATGTGCACTTGTTCTTTTTGAGTTTAAGGGGACGTTGTGAAGTTTTAAAACCAGTGTCAATGGCACCCAAAAACTTTTTATTCTCTGCAGTTTTACAGATTTGTCAAAGATAATAACCAAATTAAAATAATATGACTCTGAAAGTTTTATGAAGAACTTTATTGGGTTTTTAAAGCTTGAAAATCTACGAGATTTCTTTGTGCACGTTAATGCATTATAACAAATACTGTAAAGTTAAGGATGCAAACAAAAAGCCAACTCATCAGTGTTCTGCTCCAGGTGCAGGTGATTCCCTGGGTGGTCTCTGACAGCAACTACGTGCGCTGCCCTGCCCAGCGTCTGGACCCCAGTAAGACGGTGTTCGTTGGCGCTCTGCATGGCATGCTGAACGCTGAGGCCCTGGCCAGCATCATGAACGACCTGTTTGGAGGGGTCATGTACGCTGGCATCGACACAGACAAACACAAGTATCCCATAGGTAATACTGCAGGTGTTTTCATCAGGAAGTCTGTGCTGTAGGGTTGAGTTGCAGCAGCACTGGTTTTAATATCAACTGTGTTCTTGTGCAGGTTCTGGACGGGTCACGTTCAACAACCAGCGCAGTTATCTGAAGGCTGTGTGTGCAGCGTTCGTGGAGATTAAAACACCCAAGTTTACAAAAAAAGTAAGCACGTGGTATTTTACTAATCATGGGTGAGTTGACTGTCCTGATTAAACAATGGAGAGAACAATTTGCAGCACGAACTGGTCGTTGTGTTACATGTGTTGTAGCTTCACTTGTTTCAGCTGTGCATTTTGTTTCATTTTTCTCCATCCAGGTTCAGATTGACCCGTACCTGGAGGACTCCATGTGTCAGGTCTGCCTTCGTCAGCCTGGGCCTTTCTTCTGCAGAGACCAGGTTGGTACAAAGTCCTGTTTAAGCTAAACTCTTGCTTGATGATGATGATGATGCAATTTCCACTGTTTCTATTGAATGTTGTAATTTTAGATTGATCAGGACTTGAAGCTTTTTGGTCCCATATGAAAATGAAAGTGCAAATTTGTGAACTTAGAGTTGATGCAGTGACTTAATCAAATTTCACAAACATTATGTTTGAGGTCAAATGTAAATTAAAGTTTAATTCTGCATTGGGAATCTAAAGTTGGAAGCACAGCAATAACTTAAACACGATGCTAGTTCAGGCAAACAGTGCACTGGTAGACTAATTGATTACCTGGCCCTGTGATGGACTAGTCACCTGTCCAGGGTGTACCCTGCCTCTTGCATAGTGACTTCCCCATGACCCGCAAAGGAAGGAGCGGGTAAAGATGGATGGTAGTCTAATGTCAAATACAGTGCAGCAATAAATATGCAGAACCTTTTTTTACTTTTGAGCTTTAATCTTTATTTTTATATAATTTTTTCGTTTCATATAACTGAACCAATTTTCCTGCAAGTTCTTCAGATCTGCAGGTTTTATTCTTTTAAAGAAAACTTTTGTTTTTAGACAAAAGTTTTGTTACAGCTTTCTGGTTTCTAGTTTAAACCTTTTGCGTTTGAAGGTATATTTAAAGCTGTTGGCTGCTTTTTCTGTCCAGTCTTTGTACCTGACCATGACACCTGTGCTTACTAATTTGAATTTGATATAAAGAAAAAACAAATGTTGAGGAAAGGGAAATAAAATGTTGGGTCCAACCTGTTCACAGCAGAACATCTGAAAATAGTTTGTAAGGAACGAGGGAAACCCTGCAAAGACCAGAAGACTTGAAAAATGTACCATCCTTTAGGTGATCACGTTTTAGGCAGATGGCTCTTTGGAAATCCCCTTTTTGATGCTGAAATACAGTTTGGCAGCCCTATCTTTAGTATCTTGAGCAGCTGCTGCTGAAGGTGGAAAAAGTGATTACCGTAAACACCGGTGTATAATACGAGCTTTTATTGCTCATTTGAATGTCCTGCGTATTATACACCGAAGCGTATTATCTACAGATTTTTTCCCATATTTTTAGACCCATTTTTGGCTCTGATTCGCTTTTTCATTTTGGCCTAAAAATGGTGCAGTACCAGTTTCGGCCGCTATGGGCGCTAATGCACCCTGTAGTCTGTTTACCTGCAGACTGTACCTGGAGGCGTATCCTGGCGCCATCTAGTGGCCATAAAAAAGACTGTCACGGCAGCGCGTATTATACACCGAAGCGTATTATCTACCGATTTTTCTGATTTATTTCCAAATATTGGCCAAAGCGTATTATACACCGGAGCGTATTATACACCGGTGTTAACGGTATTTTTACTAAAGCCCCGCTGATATGGACATTTTGGCTATCGCCGATACTGTTATTGGGAGGGCTGCCGATAACTGCTAACTGAAAATTGTTTAGCTTTGTCAACCCCAAAGAAGAAAACGAGTGTGGGCTTGTTTAAGCTCAGCTGTTGGCAACCATGAAGCTAAGCTAATCAGATCCATGCTTTAATTAGACCCACTGTAAGGTTTACAAGTGGTGCACTACAGGTAGTCCCCGACTTACGAGCGAGTTCCGTCCCTAGGGGGCGCTCGTATGTCAAAAATTTGTGGGATCACCAAAAAAAAAAAAAAAAATTTTTTTTTTTTTTAAATGAATACATGTACAGTACTGTAGTCACCAAGCACTTAGCCTATCCCAACAGTTTTTAAAGATGGAGTGAGTTTAATTGTCTCCCTTTCACATGAAGGGAGCTAGCTCCCTTTATAGGAATGGAGCCTGCATGGAGGAGGGAGACAATTCAACTCACTCCATCTTTAAAAACTGTGTTGGGATAGGCCAAGTGCTTGGTGACTGTAATGTATCTATTTATAAAAAATATACTGTACAGTATATATATTTATTTATTTATCAGTACAGTACTGTACAGTCACCAAGCACTTGGCCTATCCTAACACAGTTAAGGAGTCAGTGGAATTGTCTCCCTCCTCCCCAGCAGGCTCCATTCACATAAAGGGAGCTAGCTCCCTTTATGTGAAAGGGAGACAACTCAACTCACTACTTCATTTTTAAAAACAGTGTTAGGATAGGCTAAGTGGTGTTAGAGGGGGAAAGAAAAAAACGCCCTTCCCCATTCATTGGCTCAGTGTTGAGAAATGATATCTGGTTGCAGGATTAAATGGATTACAGAGGAAAGCACAGTGGCTCACAGCAATGTACAAAGTAATTACCATATTTTTTGCTGTATGTCACGTCTTTTGCATAATTTGCATGCCATGTGACTTGTACACTAAAGCAATGTATTTATCGACCCCCCCCCCCCCATATTTATAAACAATTTTTTGTGAGAGATGACAGTTTTCATTCTGACTGAAAATATTGACCAGTACCATTTTTAGCCACTAGATAAAACTTTAATAGTAAAGCATGCCGTTGTATCATGTGATAGGTAAAAATGGCTATTAATGACACAATCTGCTTGCCATAGGATGCCACCGTAATCTGCCTGGAGCAACCGAATCGGCTTCATTTCGCTGCGCCACTCCAGCGAAATGCAGCTGATTTGACCGTCAAAGTGCATTCAAGTGAAAGTTCAACTGAGAAACACCTTTGCTATGAAGTCTAGCTAACAAATTGTTTTTAGGTGGTTATCTTGTTACATTTCGAGGAAATGCGCAGAGCCTATTTTGCATCTGCGATGCTCATTTCTCACATCTGTTCAGGACGAGGCTCAGTCAGTGATTTACAAATGACCAGAGGCAGCATAAAGGTCTCTGTGGTTATTTCACACATCTGTTTACAGAAGAGCCTTTTGACAACCACTAATATTGGTGTAGTTTGTGTAGACACTCCAGTTCATCTCTTGAGTTTAAAAAGCATTCAAAGTAAATCAAAGGTCAATTTGGTATCTTTTTTGTTAACCTTTGTTTAACCAGGCAAATCCCACTGAGCTCAGATCTCTTTTGCAAGGGACACCTGAAGGCAGCCTAATATGCATGCTTTTGGTTGTAAAATGTTCCTGTGGAAAAAAGTTTTGAATTACGGTAGTTACATGGTCTGGTTTCAAGTCAACCTTCAGAAACTGTTTATTGTTCAATTGCTTCTTAAAAATTGCAAGAGTTTGTGCTTTGGAAGTAACAAAATTTGACGTTACCAATTTTATTGTCCAGAACATTTCACGATAAAGAAACTTGTGTTTGGATTGTGTCTCTCTTCACAGTAGTGCTAATGTTGGTCATAGTTTTTGACTAACATGGTTTCTGCTCCCAACACCAGGCCTGCTTCAAGTACTACTGCCGCTCCTGCTGGCACTGGCAGCACTCGATGGACATCTTGAGCAACCACCGGCCCCTCATGCGCAACCAGAAGAACAGGGACTCCAGCTAGAGCGGAGGCATCCAGAAAGTCTAAGGACTAAAGAAGAACCCCTGCACGGGGTGAGGCGGCCCGCCGAGGAGAGCACGTGTGCAGGGCATCCCTCTGTACGAGGGCACCATGCACTTTACCAGGCACTGGGATCTCACTGTAGGAAATGTTCACTTTTGCACTTGCAAATTTTTGCTGTTAACAGTGGCACTATGCACAGTGACCTTGTTGGGAATGAACAAGGGGCCCTTCACACCAAACGCATTTTCTGACTTGTGGCCAGACCATGATGGGAATCAGCCTAACTTTAGGACGTGGATGAAAATGCCCTTTTTTTTTCTTTTCTTTTTTGTGTTGCATAGTGAAGAGCGATCACCAAGTCTCATTGCCATTCATTGGCAAATGCCATACAGTGCCTTTAAATTTTTAGTTGTCCCCTCTTCCCTCCCTCTACCCCAGTTGGCATCTGGTTTCCTGTGCAAACAAACTGGTGTTTCTTACTTTTGGGAGTTGAATGTTGGGCTTCATTTAACCAGTCACATTTCAGACATTTTTACGCAGTTTTTTACTAATTTGTAAACAAACGGTTTTAAGTCAAGACATGAAAATTTTGAGCAATTATACCAAGTGGCTGTTGATGGGAAAACCCTTTTTATTTTTTTTCTTCATACATTTTCAGTGGCTTTTTTTTATTTGCCCTCCCAAATTTCAGCTAATGGGTACAAGTGTTGGATGTACTTTAACTTGCTTTGAACTAGTTATTAAATTTGTATTAGTACTACTGGATACGTTTCAGCTGGTAGATGCCATTGAAACTGGACTCATTTGGTCACTTTTTTCCCACTTTTTAATTTACACGTGTGGAGAGGTGGCAGTGTTTTAATCACTTCGTACATCAGCGGGAACAGCAACTTGTTTCCTGCTGGATGTAAGAACTTCCACTTAGCTGATGATAAATTATCTTTCAGACCTTGAGTAGACTTCTGTAAATGACCCCTTGCTTTCTTATCCAATTTTTGCCTTCCTGTTCCAGTTGGACGTAAATGCATAAGCTGTGTGCCAAAGACTACGTGTCTTTTCTTTATTCAATAAGTTTGTCATGCTGAGCTTGTTGTCCTTTAGCCCAGCTGCTTTTTTAGAGTTTTGAAAGTCTACCTCATTGTGGTCTGCCAAGTTTGCTGCTACTTAACAGTTGTGGAGTTTGTTCGGATTGGGCACAATAAAGGTGTTTAAGCATTAAATCGTGTCTAGGCTCTCAATGTGTCCTTGCATATTTTTGAAGCTCTGTGAACTACACATTTTGTCAGATGTACAAGCATACTTGTTTTCAAGTTGACTGGTGCAATTTTAGGTTATGAAATTTGTCCTGATGCATGCTCAATAAGGCAGGTTGATAAATCTGACGAGGTTGAGTCAGGTTCTCTGGACAGATTCTTGTTGAAACATTTTCTTATCAAAAAGCATCCTCTGTTTGAGGAGCTGCAAGAACTCGTATACAGGTCCTTCTAAAAAAATTGGCATGTGATAAAGGTCAGTATTTTCCATAATGTAATGATAGAAATGAAACTTTCATATATTTTAGATTAATTGCACACCAACTGAAATATTTCAGGTCTTATACTGATGATTTTGGCATACAGCTCATGAAAACCCAAAATTCCTGTAAAAAACATATTTCATCCGACCAATAAAAGAAGTGTTTTTAATACAAAAAAAGTCAACCTTCAAATTATGTTCAGTTATTCACTCAATACTTGGTCGGGCATCCTTTTGCAGAAATAACTGCTTCCTGAGGCGTGGCATGGAGGCAATCAGCCTGTGGCACTGCTGAGGTGTTATGGAGACGGGTCCCTCTTGTAAATGAGTCCCCGTGACTCAACGAGGCTAGCCTGTATAAATAAAGGTTGAATGAATGGAGGCCCAGGATGCTTCGATAGCGGCCTTAAGCTCATCCAGAGTGTTGGCTCTTGCGTCTCTCAACTTTCTCTTCACAATATCCCACAGATTCTCTATGGGGTTCAGGTCAGGAGTGTTGTCAGGCCAGTTGAGCACAGTAACACCATGGTCAGTAAACCATTTACCAGTGGTTTTGGCACTGTGAGCAGGTGCCAGGTCGTGCTGAAAAATGAAATCTTCATCTCCATAAAGCTTTTCAGCAGATGGAAGCATGAAGTGCTCCAAAATCTCCTGATAGCTAGCTGCATTGACCCTGCCCTTGATAAAACACAGTGGACCAACACCAGCAGCTGACATGGCACCCCAGACCATCACTGACTGTGGGTACTTGACACTGGACTTCTGGCATTTTGGCATTTCCTTCTCCCCAGTCTTCCTCCAGACTCTGGCACCTTGATTTCTGAATGACATGCAAACTTTGCTTTCATCCGAAAAAAGTACTTTGGACCACTGAGCAACAGTCCAGTGCTGCTTCTCTGTAGCCCAGGTCAGGCGCTTCTGCCGCTGTTTCTGGTTCAAAAGTGGCTTGACCTGGGGAATGCGGCACCTGTAGCCCATTTCCTGCACACGCCTGTGCACGGTGGCTCTGGAATCGGCCCTTCTCCACAATCTTCCTCAGGGTCCGGTCACCTCTTCTCGTTGTGCAGCGTTTTCTGCCACACTTTTCCCTTCCCACAGACTTCCCACTGAGGTGCCTTGATACAGCACTCTGGGAACAGCCTATTCATTCAGAAATTTCTTTCTGTGTCTTACCCTCTTGCTTGAGGGTGTCAATGATGGCCTTCTGGACAGCAGTCAGGTCGGCAGTCTTACCCATGATTGAGGTTTTGAGTAATGAACCAGGCTCAGGAATCTTTTGCAGGTGTTTAGAGTTAATTCATTGATTCAGATGATTAGGTTAATAGCTCGTTTAGAGAACCTTTTCATGATATGCTAATTTTTTGAGAAAGGAATTTTGGGTTTTCATGAGCTGTATGCCAAAATCATCAGTATTAAAACAATAAAAGACTTGAAATATTTCAGTTGATGTGCAATGAATCTAAAATATATGAAAGTTTCATTTTTATCATTACATTATGGAAAATACTGACCTTTATCACAATATGTTAATTTTTTAAGAAGGGCCTGTAAATTACACTTTCTCAGTGCATCAACCAGTTTGCTGGTGACGGCCAAAACTAGCTGTTCACATGTAAAAGGACCATCAGCCAGTGTCCTGATGGCTGTTTGCTATTCAGAGGGCCGAGTGATACTTGAAATAAAAGCATTGTAAGAAGGGGACAATGGGACAAGGAAGCCTCCACCGTATTTAACGATGGACAGGTTACCTTGAAGATGACTTGCTTTATTCGTCATCCATCCATCCATTTTCTTCCACTTATTCAGGGTCAGGTCATGGGGGTAGCAGCCTAAGCCCAGACTTCCCTCTCCCCAGCCACTTGGGCCAACTCTCTGGGGGCATCCCGAGACGTTCCCAGGCCTGCCAAGAAACATAGTCCCTCTAGTGTGTCCAGGGTCTTCCTCTTGGTCTCTTCCCAGTGAGACATGTCTGGTCTGGAACACCTCACCAGGGAGGCGTCCAGGAGGCAACCTAACCAGATGCTCAAGCCATCTCAACTGGCTCCTCTCGACGTGGAGAAGCAGCGCTTCTACTCAGTCCCTCCCGGATGACCGTTTCCGGATGACCGTTTCTCACCCTATCTCTCCGGGACAGCCCAGACACCCTGTGGATAAAAAACTCATTTTGGCCACTATTTGTGATCTTGTTTCAGTCACGACCTAAAGCTCTTGACCATAGATGAAGGTAGGAACGTAGATCGACTGGTAAATTGAGAGCTTTTTTCTCTTTACAACAGACCGGTACAACACCTGCTTAACTGCAGATGCCGCACCTATTGATTTCTTGCTCCATTTCCCCCCTCATTTGTGAAGGAGACCCCCAAGATTCTTGAACTCCTCCACTTGGGGCAAGACCTCCCCTCGGACCCGGAGAAGGCACTCTACCCTTTTCTGGCTCAAGACCCTGGCCTCGGATTTGGAGGTACTGATCCTCATCCCGTTCACAATCTGCTGCGAACTGTTCCAGTGAAGGCAGTAGATCACAACCTGAGAAAGCCAATAGGACCACATAATCTGCAAAAAGCAGAGGCACAATCTTAAGCACCAAAACGGATCCCTGCAACACCTTGGCTGCACCTAGAAATTCTGTCCATAAGTTATGAACAGAATCTGACAAAAAGCAACCTTGGCAGATCTCTGACCCGGAATGAGCCTGACTTACTGCTGGCAATGCGGTCCAAGCTCTGACACTGGTCATACAGAGACCCAACAGCCTGTATCAAAGGGCCTGGTACACCATACTCCTAGAGTACCCCTTATGCCTCCTACCCACCGCCCCCGGCGTCGGGCGGCCGAAGCGGCCGGATAACACCGGTTTACATTCAAAGTCTATGGAGGAGACGCGTGGAGTCACGGGGAACAAGGAAGCGGCGAGATTCAACTGATCGAAGCGGCGCGACGGCAGCCTGCACACGCACGCGCGCGTCGCCGTCGAGCCGCAGACGTCCCAAATGTTGATCTCTGGCGGCTCGACGCATCCGGCAAACAGTCGGGAGAGCCTCGCTATCTGATTACACAACCACAACGGGACTTTTTTCGGACTTTTTAAACTCACCGGATCCAGCCTCCAGGAATTGGAACCAAACTCCGGTAAGAAACGTGGCATTTTTACAGTTGCTGCTGACAGGCTGCTGTACTCTCCAGTGTAGATCACCCCAAACATAAAAAAAAGTTTTAATCTCATCGAAGACCGTCGGAGGTGCAGTTAAAACAACAACTGAACCCGGAAAACAAGCCAGAGACCCCTCCCTCTGCTACCCCCTAGTGTACGTCATCAGACGGTGTTCAGTGGCCAGTGGGACCGTGACCAGCGGCAAAAAGGGGACGGCAGGCGCGTTTGCAGTTGTGCGGTGGGTAGGAGGCATTACAGGGCTCCCTGAGGGATGCAGTCAAATGCCTTTTTATTATAGTCCACAAAGCACATGTAGACTGGTTGGGCAAACTCCCACGCACCCTCCAGGACACTTGAGGGTGTAGGACTGGAAAGCACCTTGCATGGTAGTCTGCCACTACCGGTGTATGAATGTGTGTAGCATTCAATGTGTGTAGCACTTTGATATTTTCACTAATGAAAAGTGTGTTATAAATTGGAATTCATTATTATTATTATTATTATTATTATTATTATTATTATTATTATTATTATTGGAGCTGGTCCTGTGTTCCACAACCAGGACAAAAACTTATTTTCCTGAATCGGAGGTTATCCAACAGACTCCTTCCCAGACAACCCTGAATAGACTAGGGAGGCTAAAGAGTGTGATTCCCCCTGTAGTTAGAACACACTCTAAGGCCCCCCTTTTTGAGTTGGAGAATCACCACCCCAGTCTGCCAATCTAGGTGAACTGCCCCCGACAAGCCCGGATTTTCGCAGGAGCTCCCCTGGGCTTCAGCCCGGGGCCCCGGCACTTTTGGGGGCCCCGCCCCCGAAGGAAGGTTTTTTTTTTTTTTTTGTGAACGGATAGTGTCTAAACTCAGTCTGCTACTGTTGGAGTTCAGTCAGAACTCTACGTGCTTGAGAGAGCTGTGTCTGGAAAGGAGCAGAGGGAGGAGAGAAGCCCGCAGCAGCTGTGGAGCGGAGGAGCACTGAACTCGTTAAGCGGTGACGTCACTCTCTGGGATCAAAGAGAGAGACACTGCAAGCGCAGAGGCAGACAGTGTTCAGGAGTTCAATATGGTTAATCTGCTAGCAGGTAACACCTTTAAAATAAGTTAATGGTGAACAGTTGAATTAACCTAGCTAACTTTAAAGGGACTCTGTAAGTGCTTTAACCTGCTGTGGTAAAGAGGCACAAGTTTAAAAGTTAAGAAAATTTTTGTTTCATACAAGGTGATTGTTACCAAGCTAATTTTAAGTGAATTACAAGCGTTTGACAAATTAAGCGTGAACACAAAAAAAGGGCAGCAAGTTGTATAATTTTGTTTGACATTGAAATAATTTTCTGTTTGTAACAAATGAAAGATTTCTTATTCTGATTTAAGATTTATAATACCACGCTTAACTTGATCTTTGCAGTGAAAATTATTTCAGTTTGTAAATATATTCAAAGGGTGGTATTTAAAAGGGGAATTAAACCCACACCACATTTAGGTTCGTTTTGAAAAGAAAAGAAAAACGGGATTATTCAAGTTTATAAACAAATTAAAAAAGGTAGTATTTAAGCTAAGTTAAAGCTACAGACTTTAATATAAGGACATTAACGTTAAACTGAATTAATAAGGCCCAAAGTATACAATGAGCAGTGAGAAGGCCATGCAAAACGACTGTGATGCTGAAGCTGTGGAGTTGCAGCGAGAAGGAAATCAGGAAGAAGAAGCCGCAGATATAAACCCATTAGAGCCAAGCACAAGTCAAGCTGTTTCAGCTGAGAGCTTGAGGAAAAGTGTAAGACAGAGAAAACTCACAGAGAAAGGCCAAGCACTGCATGAAGAAAGATTAAACAAGCTTCAAACTCGTTTCAAGTTCAGTTATGACAAATGGAAAACTGTTGGTGATCCTATCAAGTACAAGGACTGGGAATTTTCATTTCAAATGCTGATTGAAAGAAAGAACATCCCAGTAAGTGAAAAGATTTTACTATACCTTCGAAAGTATGTTGGTGAATAACTCATCATACTTTACCATAGTAATTTGGATATGAACCAGTTTATGTATGTGTATATATATATATATATTTATTATTATTATTATTGTTATTATTATTATTATTATTATTATTATTATACAGTATATCATCTGAACCCAAACAAACACAACCAACAACGACAACAACAAATATATATATATATATATATATATGTATATATATGTGGGCCCCGATATTGACTCAAGCCCAGGGGCCCCCATCCTCTTAAATCTGGCCCCCGATGTCCATGCAATATTGCAGAGTTGTGTAAGCCAACACAACCCCACAACAGCCACTCCAGGCGAATTTCATCCACCCCTGGGATCCTGTTGCCGAGGAGCTTTTTAACCACCTCTGTGACCTCAGCACCAGAGATTGGAGAGCCCGACCCAAAGTCCCAAGGCTCTGCTTCCTCAGTGGAAGACGTGCTGGTGGGATTGAGGAGGTCTTCGAAGTACTCTGCCCACCGACCCACGACATCCCGAGTTTAGGTCAGCAGTGCACCATCCCCACTAAACTGTTGGTGTTCTGCTCCACCCCACCCCAGAATCGCCTTGAAGCTGTACAGAAGTATTCTCCATGGCCTTACAGAACTCCTCTCATGCCAGAGTTTTTGCCTCAGTGACCACCCGAGCTGCATGCCGCTTGAACTGACTGTACCCATCAGCTGCTTCCGGGGTCTCGCAGACCAAAAAGGTCTGAAAGGACTCCTCCTTCAGCTTGGCTGCATCCCTCACTGCTGGTGTCCAACGGGTTTGAGGGTTACTGCTGCGACAGGCACGGACAACCATGTGGCCACAGCTTCGATAAGCCACCTCAAGGCATGGAACATGATCCACTGCTTGGACTACTCTGTCACTCTCCCCCCCACCCCTGGGAACATGTTCTGTTTTCCATGAGGTGAGAGTTAAAGCTCTGTCTCATGAAAGACTCTGCCAGATGCTCCTAGCAAACCCTCACAATATGTTTGGGTCTGACTGGTTTGACCGGTAACTTCCCCCAACATCAGAGCCAACTCACCACCAGGTAGTACTAGTGGTCAGTGGACAGCTCTGCCCCTCTTTTCACCAGTCTCCAAGACATGTGGCTGCAGATCAGCTAACAAAGTCAACATCAAACTGCAGCCTAAGGTGTCCTGGTGCCAAGAGCACATATGGACTGTTTGAACATGATGTTCGTTATGGACAATCCATGACGAGGACAGAAGTCCAATAACGGAACACCACTCTGGTTCCGATCAGAGGGGCCGTTCTTCCCAACCACACCCCTACAGGTCTCACCGTCATTACCCACGTGAGCGTTGGAAGTTCCAACAAGGGAGTCTCCATGAGGGGTGCCTTCCAAGGACTCCTAAAAGGGTGGGTAATCTGAACTGCCGTTTGGTGCACAAGCACAGTCAGAACCTGTCCCCCACACGTAGGCAGAGGGAGGCTACACTCTGGTTCACCAGGGTGAACTCCAATACACAGGCGGGGGGCAACAAATATGCCCATTCCTGCTTGATTCCTCTCACCAGGGGCAACTCCAGAGTGGAAGAGTGTCTAACCCCTCTCAATGAGACTGGTTCTAGAGACAGAGTTATGCATCAAAGTGAGTCTGACTATTTATAGCCAGAACCTCTAATCAACTTCACACACCAGCTCAGGCTCTTTCCCCACAAGAGAGGTGACATTCCATGTCCTGAGATCCAGCTTTTGTAGCTGAGGATCAGACTGCCAAGGTCTGTGACCTTGGTCACCACCCTTCCCACATTGCACCTGACCCCTCCCACAGGTGGTGAGCCCATGGGAAGGGGGACCAATGTCCCCTCTTCGGGTTGTGCCAATGCCAGGCTCCATGGATGATGGCCCAGGCACTTGCCAGCATGCTCTACCTCCAGGCACGACTCCCGAATGGGGCCCCGGTGATCAGTGTCCGGGCTAGGGAACATTGTTTCCATTAACTGGATTTGTCATAGGAGGTCTTGGGGCTTCACTTTGGGCCTTCACCTAGGACCAGTCTGCCTTGGGTGACCCTGTTAGGGGTATGAAACCCCAACCAGCATATCCTAGGATCATTGGGATACTCAAACCCCTCCACCACGGTAAGGTGGCAGCCCAGGGACACGTCTGTGATCAGCTCGTTTTGGATGTCAACAACAAACTGGTTGATCCACTATGAGAAGGTGCTATTGATAAGACTGAGTTTGCTGCAGCTCCTCAGTTGTTTTTTTTTTTTTTTTTGTATATAAGAAACCTTTATACAAGAATCTCAAAGTTGTCAGGTCCTTTGGATGTTCAAAAAAAAAAGTAGAAACGTTTTGTCTTTCATCTGATGAAAAACTAAACGTTACATTTTTATTAATTTTTTTGCATTTCCAGAGGACCTGACTTAACTTTTTTTAATTTTTTACAAACCGGATTCCAAAAAAGTTGGGACACTAAACAAATTGTGAATAAAAACTGAATGTTGTGGACATGACAAATGTCAATATTTTATTCGTAATAGAACATAGATGACAGATCAAAAGTTTAATCTGAGTAAAAGCAACATTTTAAAGGAAAAATATATGTTGATTCAAAATTTCACAGTGTCAACAAATCCCAAAAAAGTTGGGACAAGTAGCAATAAGTGGCTGGAAAAAGGAAATTGAGCATATAACGAACAGCTGGAAGACCAATTAACACTAATTAGGTCAATTGACAACATGATTGGGTATAAAAAGAGCTTCTCAGAGTGTCAGTGTCTCTCAGAAGCCAAGATGGTAAGAGGATCACCAATTCCACCATTGTTGCGCAGAAAGATAGTGCAGCAATACCAGAATGGTGTTACCCAGCGTAAAATAGCAAAGACTTTTAAGTTATCATCATCAACCGTGCATAACATCATCAAAAGATTCAGAGAATCTGGAACAATCGCTGTGCGTAAGGGTCAAGGCCGTAAAACTCTACTGGATGCTCGTGATCTCCGGGCCCTTAAACGTCACTGCACCTCAAACAGGAATGCCACTGTCAAGGAAATAACAGAATGGGCTCAGGAATACTTCCAGAAAGCATTGTCAGTGAACACAATCCACCGTGCCATCCGCCGTTGCCAGCTGAAACTCTACAGTGCAAAGAGGAAGCCATTTCTAAGCAAGCTCAGACGTTTGCACTGGGCCAGGGGTCATTTAAAATGGAGTGTGGCAAAATGGAAGACTGTTCTGTGGTCAGATGAGTCACGATTTGAAGTTCTTTATGGAACACTGGGACGCCATGTCATCCGGACCAGAGAGGACAAGGATAGCCCAAGTTGTTATCAACGCTCCGTTCAGAAGCCTGCATCACTGATGGTATGGGGTTGCATGAGCGCTTGTGACATGGGCAGCTTGCATGTCTGGAAAGGCACCATTAATGCAGAGAACTATGTTCAGGTTCTAGAACAACATATGCTCCATCTAGACGTCATCTCTTTCAGGGAAGACCCTGCATTTTTCAACAAGATAATGCCAGACCACATTCTGCAGCAATCACAACATCATGGCTACGTAGGAGAAGGATCCGGGTACTGAAATGTCCAGCCTGCAGTCCAGATCTTTCACCTATAGAGAACATTTGGCGCATCATAAAGAGGAAGGTGCGACAAAGAAGGCCCAAGACGATTGAACAGTTAGAGGTCTGTATTAGACATGAATGGGAGAGCATTCCCATTTCTAAACTTGAGAAACTGGTCTCCTCTGTCCCCAGACGTCTGTTGAGTGTTGTAAGAAGTATTCCACACAGTGGTAAAAATGGACTTGTCCCAACATTTTTGGGATTTGGTGCCTGTTTCATAGCTGTTTGGTGCCTGTTTCACACTGTTGGGAGCTGTTTGTGGATCAGACGGCCGGAGAGTGACGTGTGCCGCTGATCAGAGCTGCTGTTGCTGTTTGGTGCTGTTCACGTTGTTATTCTTATTGATACAGGCTACAACCATGCCCTTAATTTTAGGAGGCTTTTCTGGCATCTCACTCTGCTATTTGCTGCAAATTACTTGTTTCAATCCGTTGATTCTGGATCCAGCTTGTGTTTACCAGGGCCACATCCATTCATATTCACAGGGGGGCTGGACCCCTCCTCACACAAACGGTAGTTGGGCCTCTACAACGGAACGGTTTGCCCACTTAATTTGTGACGCTTTATGGTCTGAGTCTTTTCTGCATCATTCATATTACTGTCATTATTTTCAGTTCTCAGACTACCTGGAATCACTGAATCTTATCAACACATCTGGATCTGCCCGTCACGGCAACTTTCATTGTTTTTGGGTTCTGAATGATTGTATCTTCATCAATGTTTCTCATGGTTCAATTATGGGGGCAAAATGTCACACTGTTAACTCCTGTAATTACATATCAGTGACAAAGAAGTCAAGCAAATGTCTGATATTAATGTTGTTATTGATCTCAGGGATTCAGCCCAACCCAGGTCCCATCACTAACTGCAGTACACCTAATGAGTTTTAAAATATTTCAGGTCTCTGCTTCCTGCATGTAAACGCTCGTAGCCTTCTAAAAAAACTAGATTAATTGAAAATCCTAATCAGTTCTTCTGGGGCAGATGTGATCCTTATCTCTGAAACTTGGCTCTACAAATCTGTCCTGAAAAATGACCTGGTAATCAATTAATTTAAGATCTATCGTTGTGATCGTAATAAAAGGGGAGGTGGAGTTGCTATTTACATCAGAGACTCCTTGGCTGCCAGGATTGCGTCTAAAAAAACAATCGCAAACCAGTTTGAGGCTTTAGCTGTGAACATCAGTTTGAAGGGAGGTCAGATATTAACTGTTGTAGGTTGTTATCGTCCCCCCTCCGCAACACCTGAGGCTCTGTCCTCCCTGACTGAATTCATAGGTAATTTAAAACACAATGGCCCTCATTCACGAACCGTTCGTACGCACAGATTTGTTCTTAAACTGTGCGTACGAGTGATTTAGGATCATTTGTGGCATTCAACAATGTTTTCGTATCCTACGATTTTTTTCAGATACGAACAAAATTTACGAGTGGTCCGGACCTGTCGTATAATTTAGGAGCGTCAGTCTGCTGTCATCCAGACGGAATTTCTCCACTAATAACTTCATATTTCGTTATTTAGAAAATATTTTGGGTTTAGAAAAATCACGCACCATAATTATTCTTGACAATAGGTTATTCTGTTTGAATTAGAATTATAATTTTAAGTTTAATTTGTCT
>JBBPBX010042742.1:0-28254 GCA_038048925.1 Garcialebias charrua | reverse complement strand
TTTTAAGTGTTAATCTTCTTAAGCCTTATGGGGCGGCCGTGGTGTAGTGGTAATGGCAGTCGACCCCTGATCGGAAGGTTGGAGGTTCGAATCCCGCATCCGCCCACCATGTGTTGTTGTGTCCCTGGGCAAGACACTTAACCCCGAGTTGCTCCCGGTAGGTCTGGATGGCGCCTTGCAAGGCAGGCTACCACTACCGGTGTATGAATGTCTGAATGAATGGGTGGATGGCTGGTATTGTAAAGCGCTTTGGGGCTCCTCACAGGGGGCTGGAAAGCGCTATATAAATAAGCTCCATTTACCATTTACCATTTAAAAGCCTTGCTGTGCGCTCCTGTGGCAGACATTTGCAGCAGAGCTAAACGTAGGTGCGACCTATACACCGGTGCGACCTATCTAGGGATTTTTTCCAATCTATTGGTGATAACTGGACAATGCAACCTATACACCGGTGCGACCTATACACCAGAAAATACGGTAGACTTCAAATCTTGATTAGATTACTATAATCGCTACATACAGTATATGTATTAAGATGCATATATATTATAGATTGTTTCTGTCTATTCATTCACCATTTTAATTGTGTTCACAGTTTCTGCTCTCTGACTCTGAGCCACCAGAACACCGTGGGTCATGCTGAGTAACAGTGTGTCTACACACAGAAATAAAATGGTGTGTGAATCATCAAAACACCTACATTAAAATACAGCTAGCAGTAAAAAAAAAAATCTTAAAGTTAAAGCATGTGGTTTCATCATAAACACCAACTCCTGAACTTGGAGCATCTCCTGATGGACTCAGTGTGATCACTGCTGCCTGGAGAAAGTTCCCTCACAGATACAAGACATGCAGCATCCAGCAGCTGGAGGCAGGAGATGAAGTTTACCTGCAGAAGCATCACCCACTCTGCACAGGTGCATAATCAAACCACTGTGACCTTGTGTGGACCACACAGACATGGCTGGACGTCTACAGAAAGCATGAATGACAGAAAGCATGTATGTCTACAAATCACTGATCAGTCTCGCCCCCGCCTATCTCTCGGATCTGATACACCCATATGTCCCTCCACGTGCTTTGAGGTCAGAGGATCAGGTACTCTTAATAGTTCCAGAAACTCGCCTTAAGGGGTGACAAGTTTATTTCTTACCTGAAATTCATTCAACTTTTATTTGGACAGGTTTAATCCCTGTTAATGAAATATGTTAATACATCAAATGTTTACTATAAAATCTGATCAATTTCATCATGTTTACATGTTAGTGCTGAATCAAATGTTTCATGAATGTTTACCACATTAATTTTTATTAAATGAGAAAAAACAACCACTTATGTTATTATTCAACTGTACAAATATTTCAAAACAAGGAGTGCAGCAAATATATGTATATTTTTTGTTTTGTTTGTTTTTGTTTGGTCTAGTTCTGTGTAACATTATGTATTTGTTTCTCATGCAGCCAGTCACTTTCCACATGAATTCACAGCTTCTGTTATGAGCTTGATGCGTCGTCCACCCCTTGGAGAGAAAAAGGCACAGGGTATTAGACAAGAGTTTTATGTGACACATTAAAAAATGGCAAAGATGCTGGACACACATTAATGTTAATTGAACCTTTGAAATTGTGAGTTTTTTTATGCTTGCAGAAAAATGTCTAACAGTGTTAAACAATGATGACAAAACAAGGAAGTCCTGTATAATATTTAATACTTTAAATTTACTTTTTCCAGCTGGTTTTTATTCAGCTCTGACCTGTTCTCCTGCAACAGATGACTACCTTTCTGTTGGTGCATGAATAAATTGTTTTATATGGTACTACCTGAGCAACATTGACAGTGTATTTGTAGCTGCTGGTCCCTGCTCCTCCATCTGCAGCTTCACTGAGCTCTTCTGGAGTTTAATTCATTTCATATGAAGTTTTGCCTTGACAAGGATGTATCAGAACACAGATCAGTACAGTACAGTAACAGTGACAACACTAGAAACTTTAAACAGTTTATTTCACAATAACACAGCTGTCCACTCTGTCTAAAATCAGACGTTATATAAAAAATATAAACCCAACCTAAACTAGGCTGACCCACTTCTATTAACTAAACACCCGGACAAAATTGTGGCAAAAAATTATGGCACAACTCCAACAAAACAAATTTATACACTCACCAGTGTCTGGAACAAACTAGCAGTTATTTTGGGACATGGAGAAAGTTATATCAGGACGTGTCACCGCTGATATCAGGACATTCATCTCCTTTTTGTTAGGTCCGACACATGAGCTCCCTCGCGCTGCTTCCAGCAGCGAACAGGAAACAGAAAGTCCGTTTTCTATCTTTTTACCTTTGGGCCGTGTGACCGAACATTTCATCCAATTACAGAGCAAGTTCGGACTATTGCAAAACTGTTAAAACCTTCTTAGATTTTACCCCCAAAAAACAAGCGACAAAGCTTATTTTAGCGACCCGGAAACATGGCGGATCGACCAAATTCTATCCCATAATAATAAAGCCGTGGACCATAATGCTTTGCGCCACGGACCAGTGACGTCACGCTCCAAAGCTCTGTTTGTTCAAATATGCTGATAGCTGGTTGTACAGTCACAACCTTCTCGAGCATTTTTGAAAGAAATGGCAGTTTGGAGATCAGCCTGCAGGAACAGAGGGGTCAAGAGTGGGTTTCTTAATGAGAAGCTGGACAGCTGCATGTTTAAAATGTTCAGGGACCACACCAGAGGACAGATTGCTGTTCAGAAGAGCAAGGACTGAAGGACCTACAGTGACAAAAACCTTTTTGAATAAATGAGGAGGAACAGCATCACTTGGTGAACCTGTTGGCTTTAAGTGACTAACCACCTCCTGCAGAGACGACAGAGTCACAGGTTCAAAGCTGTCAAAAACAGCTGAGCAGGGCACAGAGACTGAGGGGTCATGAGCAGAAGGTGAGATCTGGGCCCTGGTGGAATTGACTTTCTCAACAAAGAAATTTAGAAAGTTTTCACATGCAGCAGGTGAGGGTTTAATACAGTTAGTTTGTGGTGCATTGAGAACAGAACCAATAACTTTAAACAGAACACGAGGACTGTGACTGTTTGATACAATCACATTTGACAGGTATTTTCTTTTGACATCTTTCACAGTTTTTTTATAGTGATGCCAGCAGTCCTTTAATATTTGAAACAACACCTGTAATTTGTTCGATTTCCATCTGCGCTCGGCTCTGCGACTCTCTCTCCTGGTTGCCCTGGTGTTTTTGTCAAACACCGGTTCACACTTGATTTTAGGAGATCTGATTTTTAACGGACACACAGAATCCAGAACCGTTGTGCAGGTGGAGTGAAACCATGAGCTGAGGGCCTCGGTGTTGTTGGTCTCTGGGACGGTACAGTTCTGATTAAAAGCAGATGAAAAGTGACCAGCAGTGGAAGAGTTCAGAACACGACAGATTCGAGCACAGCACTTCAAAACGTCTGCACCATTTACTAGGGCTGTTTCGGTGCTATGGTGGGGGCGAAATCCAGATTGAAACTCTTCATAAATGTTGTTGTTGGACAGGTGAGACTGAAGTTGACTAGCAACAGTTTTTTCAAGGATCTTGGAGATGAAGAGCAGATTGGAGATCGGACGAAGATTATTGAAGTTGGTGAAGTCAAGACCTGGTTTCTTGATGATGGGGGTGATGGCAGCAGATTTGAAGGCTATGGGAACAATGCCAGAGGTCAGGGAGGAGTGGATGATATTAGTGATGATAGGGAGCAGAGACGGGAGACAGGATTTAACAAGAACTGTGGGGAATGGGTCAAGTTGACAGGATGAGGACTTGGACTTGTTGATAATGTCAGCAATGTTATCAGCAGGGGGGAGGGAGAAGACAGAGAAAGGGAGGGAGGGAGGGGGGGAGTTCAACATGGATGTTGGGGGCAGTATTTGGACCAAGGTGTTTGTGAATTGAAATAATCTTTTCATTGAAATATGACATCAGGGAGTTGCAAAATTCTGTGGAAACCATGTGAGAGGGTAGAGAGTTGGGAGATGAGACAGAACGGTGGAGGAGAGAGAACAATGTTTTTGAATTACCAACATTAGAACTGATGATGTCAGAGAAGTAGCTGGATTTGGCTTGAGAAATACTGTTCTTGTAACGGACGAGGTGGTTTGCATAAAGTTCCTTGTGAATTGTGAGACCAGATTTTTTATAAAGACGCTCTAGCCGCCGACATTGGGTTTTCAGGGAGCGTAGTGCTGGAGTGAACCAGGGTGCAGAGTTGGTGAAGGAAACAGTCCGGGTTTTCAGAGGAGCAACAGAGTTAAGGATGTTGGTTAGGTTGGTGTTATATAATGTGACGAGATCATCTGGGTTGGAGGAGCTGAAACTGGAGAGGGTATCATTAATATGAGATAAAAGAGTGTCATGGTTGATATTCTTGATATTACGGAAGGAAAGAGTGCGTTGAGGTTTATCTGAGGAAAATTTAAGATTAACATTGAATGAAATCATCAGGTGATCAGTAAATGGAAGTTCATCGGAAGAACAGTTAAGAGGAGAAAGTCCAGAGCAGCAGAGTAAGTCCAGTGTGTGGCCCATCTTGTGTGTTGGAAAGTCGATGAATTGTTGATAGCCGCAGCTGTCCAGGCAAGATGTGAAGTCTCTGGTGAGGGGGTTGTTCACATCATCAAAATGAACGTTGAAATCACCCAGCAGGATAATATTGGGTGAAAGAGCTGTTAAATGGGCCATTAGTCCAGCAAAGTCATTCATGAAGGAGCTATTCAGTTTTGGAGGGCGGTAGATAGCGGCAACAACGGTTGGAGTAGGTCCAGCCAGCACACAAACAGTGCACTCAAAGGAGGAGGAGGGGGTGAACCGGAGTGACCTTCCAGTTCTCGCGGTGAATTATCGCGAGACCTCCCCCTTTCCCTGAGGCTCGGGCCTTCGCGGTGCAAACAAAGCCCGGTGGAGTGGACTCGTTCAGATGAAAAAAGTCGTTTTGTTGTTGCCACGTTTCTGTTAAACAGAAGAAATCCAGTTTTCGGTCGGATATTATATCGTGAATAAGCTGACGTTTGCCCGTGAGGGAGCGAACGTTCAGAAGTCCAAACTTTACGGAGGAGGCGGAAGTAATGACCGGAGCGTTAGCCGACCGAGCTAGGCTGGCTAACGTGCTGCTGCTGTTAGCGGTCCGGGCATTGCGGCGTGAAGAATGGCGAGAGTCAGACCAGATGACTGGGATAAGTCAACCCTCTGTAAAAAATTCAACGAATGTTGCCTATCACTCAATCTAACCCAACTTATTTAGTCTCCCACTAGACCAAACCAAAACTGTCCTGAAAATGTTTTGATCTTACACCTGTTTCTAACAAAAACGCCTGACAAATTCCCTGGCACAGCTGTATTTGCTGATATTTTGAGTGATCATTGTGTAATAGCGGCTCTCAGAGATGTTAAACTTCCATTTTCTAAGCCTAGATTAATTCAAAAAAGGGATTTGAAACATTTTTGTGAACATCATTCCTCTGGGATCTATCTCACTTTGACTGGCAGCGTATTCTACTAACTGATGACGTGAACACCGCCTGGAACTATTTTCATAATAGTTTCATTTATTTTGTGAACAAACACGCTCCTTTCCGCCAGTTCAGGATAAAGGCACATGACAGCCCCTGGTTTACTCCTGAACTAACTGACCTGTCTAAAGCTTTTGACACTGTGACTTATGACACATCTTGTGTCATAAGCTCTCAGAAAGAATTTTTTCAGATCACACTATTGGTTGGTTTTCTAACTATCTTTCCGATCTGAGGCAATGTGTTCAACATAATGGTACTTCTTCCAGTTATTTAACAGTCAACAATGGTGTACCACAAGGCTCAGTCTAAGGATCCACCCTCTTTACAATCTACATGTACATAGGTAATGTAGGTCAGAGCATCCCTGCTGCATCCTTACATTTCTATGCTGATGACACAGTTGTTTATTGTCAAGCTAAAACGGTTGCTAAGGCTTTCCAACTTTTGCAATCCGCTTTTGACATCATCCCGTCAGATTTGTTCTGTCTGAAGGCTGAGTTAGACTTTCGCTTTGGTCCGCAGGCTGGAGCGCGCGCGCCGCGCGTGCACTCAGCCGTGCGTGCACTCAGCCGTGCGGCAAAATGAGTTTATAGTGTCGCCTCTGTGTTTATGGTTGACGCACGGTGGCGCATGGCAAAGTGCTGTTCTTTTACCGACCAGCAGGTGGCAGTACCCTCTCAAACCTGTGCATATGTTACAAGAAAGGGTGTAGAAGAAGAAATCTACCGTAGAAGAAGAACTGTTTGACGTCAGAACACAAACAAAATGGCTTCCCGCTCGCTTCTTGAACTGTCTTTATTAGAGGAGCAAATTATAATTGAACAACAGATGTTGTGTCTTGCAATTTTAATGAGACGAAGAAGACGCAGAAGGAGATGGTATGTTCAGCCATTACACTCTCAGAGACGTACTGATGGGGAATATACCATACTGGTGAAGCAGATGCGGAGGCACAATGACGACCAAATGCACTTCAGTTACTTCCGCATGTCTGCAGGCAGATTTGATGACCTGCTACATCGTATTTCGCCTTTTATGCAACATGGAAGGACCCACAGCAGTCTTGTGACATTACCCGAACGTTTGGCTTCTTCGTGGGACCCTGGACTTGCCCAGACCTGACAACCTGCCTGGCACCAACATCAGAGTCCGTCACGTGTTCCTTGGAGATGCAGCCTTCCCATTACATGTGAACATGATGCACCCTTATCCAGGTACTGTATGTTGTATTTGTGTAATGTATCCGTTATATAGTTTGCTACTAGGAGTAACCACACATATTGATCTAAACACAAGTGTTCATCTTGCAGGTACCAACCTTGATGATGGGCGCAAAATCTACAACTACCGGCATTCAAGAGCGCGGCGTGTCATCGAAAATACGTTTGGCATCCTGGCAGCACGCTGGCGGATCTTTTGTCGCCCCATAGAGTTCCACCCTGATAAGACTGTGGACGTGGTGAAGGCGTGTGTGGCTCTGCACAACTTTTTGGTTCACACAGATTCAACAAACTCAGCAGTATCCAGGTACATCCCGCCCAGTTTTGTCGATGGGGCTACAGCAGCCGGGGACCTCGTGCCAGGTGAATGGAGAAGAGAGGTGCAGGGGGACAGCCTTTTGGCGCCAGGACGACTCTCAGCTGCACGTGCGTCAAGGGCAGCAATTGGTGTCCGAAATGACCTGAAGGGTTTCTTTCAGACCCCGCAGGGTCTTGTACCCTGGCAGGACGCGGTGGTACGGAGAGGATGCTTACAGTGAAAGTTACTCTGTAGTATCCTTTATTTCACCAGGAGTGTGAAGTGGAATGTGTAGAAACCTGTAGAGATAGTGTTTTGATTTAAATGTGTTCCAAGAATTGCATGCTTTCTGAAAATAATTGATAAATGTGTAATTATGCCTTACAAATGTATCATTTGAATGAACTTTCAAAAATAAAACCACAACAATACTTTGTATTTTTTTTATGGACAAGCATCAATGAAGATATTGAGGAAAAACCACGTAAAAATACCCTGATGCACTTAAAAATCTAATTTTGATCCTGGTACTTAGTAATGTTTGTTTATTTCCAAATTTGACATGTTGATATGAAAATATGTTTTGTGCTTTCCACTTTAGATTGATAAAACTTTACTCACTTACATTACAACCTAAATGTGGCTTAATCCTATTTTAATAATACAGGGTCAAAGTCAAAAGTCAAAGTCAACTTTATTGTAAAAACTGCAATATGTACAGGACATACACAGTATTGAAATTGCATAAACAAGCATAAAATGAAATAACAAAAGTGTGATACTGTCCTGAGTACAGGTATATGCATAGTAATTTTTGCATAGTAGTAGTATGAAAGTATGAAAAGTTACACCAACACTAAAACACTAAACATCTAATAAACATAAGCATAAAATGAAATAAGTAGACAAAAGTGTAATACTGTCCTGAGTTTTTTGAATAGTAGTATAAAAGTGTAAAAAGTATATCTATAAAATAAAAAGAAAGTTCTGGCATTGACATTTGTAAAAGAGTTACAAAGCAGCATATGAAGTTTATGTACACAGTATATGCATGAGGTAGCTGATGTTGGTATAGAGGTACAGTGGCATATGTAATAAGGCTAGTAAAAAAATATATGTATATCAGCAGTAGTGTAGATATAAAAAAGTAGTGTAAATGTAAACAGTAGTATTAAATGTAAACAGTAGTAATAAATCTAAATATAAAAAAGTAGTTGAAATGTAAACAGTAGTATTAAATGTAAACAGTAGTAATAAATCTAAATATAAAAAAGTAGTGTAAATGTTAACAGTAGTTATAAATGTAAACAGTAGTATTGAACGGTCCCATGTAATGTTGTAAGATGGAGATTACGAAATGTCTCAAACGACTTCATTTTTATTTTAGCTAAAAAGAAAAAGATGTTGCACACACTCATACATTGAGTCCTGAGGGGAACCACTGACTGAGATGATGCTAGGGCTGTCGCTTCTGCTACTGCTGCTTGAGCCTGGCAAGGCTCGAGGTGCTACGGGTATGGGCACCGTTGGACACGGAGGAATTGGCATGGAGGACCTGCGCAGAGGAAAACACCCTGCGTTTGAAGTACTGCCAGTTTGATGGCCGGTAGGCGTGAGGTTGTGAGAGACGATGGGTGTGATGGACTCATGGTCGATGGTGGTGATGGTGATGGTCTGGTCCATGGGGGTGAGGGGCTGGTCGATGGGGGTGAAGGTCTGGTCGAGGCACCATGTATCGTCCTGTGCTTGGCTCTGTTGTGTTTCTTCAGGCTAAAAAACAGACATTGACATCCATCAGTACAAAAAGAAACGGTAACGGATACAATGCACATATATATTAAATAAAAACAAATGTTTGTGTAATTGTTAGCTTAATAAACTGAAGGTGAAGCATCAACACACATATAGGCTAAATTTGTTTACAGTATAGGAGTGCAGATCTAAAATGGTTATTTCCACTATTTCACATTTACTGGTCAGCAGCTTGATTTATATTTTCATTAAGCCATGTTTTGGTCATTCATTCTCACAGTTTATTGTTTATATCAATGACTACAAAGGGGAAACAACACGGCAGGCTGCACAGCATGGCCTGCTGTATTCCATGCTAAGCTAGCTGTAATAAAAGCAGTACTTTTTTCTTTCATTTTTACCTCTTTTTCCATATTTGTGTCCGTTTCTCGGTGTTTTATAAAACTCGACAGCCAACTCAGCTCCACAACGATGATTGGCACCGGTTTGTTGGTGCCAGGATCGCCACTTCGGATCACCCTCTTCCGGAGAGGGTGCTGGCGTTACTGCAGTCTCTTCTTGGCCTAAACAAAGTTTTCCAAACTTTTCTACAGACTGCTTCCTCCTTCTGCATCGCTTCTGCAATCTCCTTCCATGAATTCTGTGCCAGTTGCACATCTTTGTGTTTAGAGGGATCATACAAATGGCGATACATGCGGATGAGTTCAGCCAGAGCAGCTTCGAAAGTGTCCATCTTGTTTTGAGCCCAGTCCGTACGTCACTCAGCGCTGCGCGCGCTCTAGGCTTGCGGAGTTTCAAAAATTCAGAGGTGCACGGCACGCGCTAATCCCCTGCGCGGGGCCAACGCGCAGGGGCGGGGACTGTGAAATTGCGTCACTTTTGGAGCGCGCAACCTGCGCGTCGCGTCAAGTATAAATTAGGCTTAATACATCAGAGTCAGAGAGTCAGAGAATCTTTATTGTCATTTGCACCGCATGTGGTACATGTGATGAAACAAGATTATGTACACAGGGTCCCAGTTACATCCAACAACAAATGCAAGAGAAAAACAGTAATAACATCTAGGATATAACTAAGAAAACCATCAACTAGAAATACACTAAGCACTAATGTAATAGAAAAAAAAAACATAATTACAAACAGCAGCACGAACATGAGTCTGTATGAGCAGATGGTCACAGATGAACACAGCAACAAGAAAACAGATCAGCATCAGCATGTTGTGATATTTCACAGTGATTATTCTTATTATTTATTTATTCATGAGTCTAACAGCCTCAGGGTAGAAGCTGTTCCTCAGTCTAGTGGTTCTACATTTGATGCTCCTCAACCTCTGTCCTGAGGGGAGTGGGGCAAAAAGTGTGTGTGCTGGGTGAGTGGGGTCTTTCATGATACAGGTGGCCCTCTTCCTGCATCTGGAGGTGTAAATGTCTGTGATAGTGGGGAGACTGACTCCAACAGATTTCTGTGCAGCCTTCACCACTCTCTGTAGAGCTTTCCTCTCTGCAGCTGTGCAGCCTCCATGCCACACGTTGATGCTGGAGCACAGGATGCTCTCCACTGCACACCTGTAGAAGGAGGTGAGGACCGGGCTACTCAGACCAGCTCGTCTCAGCCGTCTGAGGAAGTAGAGTCTCTGATGACCTTTTTTGATCAGGCTGGTGGTGTTGTTGCTCCAGCTGAGGTTATCATTCAAGTGTACACCCAGGTACTTGTAGCTGGAGACCACTTCCACCGCAGATCCACTTATGTTCAGTGGGGTGTGGGTGTGTTTGTTCCTTCTGAAGTCCACAATCATCTCCTTTGTCTTCTTCACATTTATGTGAAGGTTATTGTCTTTGCACCGGCTCTCCAGGTGTTCCACCTCCTGTCTGTAGCTGGACTCATCATTGTTTGTGATGCATCCCACCACAGCTGTATCATCTGCAAACTTTACAATATGACAATCTGGGTGGGTGGCTGCACAATCATATGTGAGCAGAGTGAACAGAAGAGGGCTCAACACTCATCCTTGAGGAGAGCCAGTGCTGAGGGTTATGGTGGAGGAGGAGAAGTTGTAGATCTTCATGGACTGAGGTCTAATTGTTAAAACGTCTAGTACCCAGTTACAAATGGAGGGGCTTAGTCCCAGTGTGAATAGTTTGTCCATCAGAGTTTGGGGGATCATGGTGTTGAAGGCAGACGTGAAGTCCACAAAGAGCATACATGCGACGTATACGGCGGTGCGACACATTTATGGATTTTTCCACTTTATTGGATATAATTGGACTAGTGCGACATATAGGGCAGAGCAACTTTTCATCCGGAAAGTACAGTATCTCCCATCTTTAGAATCATATTATGCTGCTTTAACCTTAAGACTCAGAGCACAATAAGAAAGGAACATGATGAAATACAAGAGAAGTTCTAGGTCTGGTTCGCTGGTTGGCTCTACTACTTCATGACTGGGCCAGCTGACTTGTCTCCCTCCCTACCTTGTGTTTAGCAATGATCAATATGTCACTCCAAATATTCTGCATCCATTTGGAGGAAATACCACATAAAGATGAACTCAGCTGCTTTAAATTTGCTGTTAAAAGTTAAAGTGCACATTTCTGCGAGCTGGCAAGCAGCCCAGCAGAGTGGCAGTCTGCCACGCCGTTCAGGGACAAGAGACCGACTGAGGACTGTGAGAGTATGTCTGTAGACTGCACGGAGCTTGTTGTTTGCACCCACTTAGAGAATAAAGCAATCAGTTCTAGAAAGAGCACACAAACGAAAAGAGGACATCTGAAAGTCATCTTTATTTATAGTGTCTGAGTTGAGCCTTGGGGTATGATTAATAACCCAGACAGACATTTGCTAAATTAATCAGGCGATCATAGATGTGGATTGAGGAAGTAGGAGCTCATTTCCATTAATTTAGGATGCGTTAGAGCACACAGCGGACATGAAAAAGGAGCCAGGCCAAAAAGTATAAGAAATAAATACTTTTTTTCTGTTCAAGTTTATTGAAAGGAAAAAACAAGTCTAGCAATAAATTTAAACACAAAATCTGGCCGGCTTACAAAGAAAGCTTTAACGTCTTTATCAGAAAGAAAACAGGGAAATGCATTAGCATTTTACTGATTTTTATTTGTTTATGGGACACAACAAATACATTTAGCAGCTATAACAAGCTGACAGCAGAGCTTGGCATCTTTATTTTAATCAGATGATGTAATAGTGACAGCTCATCTCACGGTTGCTCTTGTGTGCACATTGATTTGTCCTCTACCTGCCTCATCGTCTGAGGGCCCGTGACTCAGCAGACCTTCATTATAGGGCTGTCATATCACTCCCCGGATTCAGCCGATCACTGACCTGCTGCAAATCACAGCAAAGATTTCCACATTCTGCTGAAATATTAGTTACACTTCTAAGAATGTGAAAGACTGAAGAGATGGATTGAAGTGCAGAGTCTAATAGCTGGGACATTTATTGAATAAAAGGATAACCTTCATATCTTCCCATGAGTGAGCTGTCTGTAATTTTTCTATATAGTTTTTCTTATTAGATTTAATATCCTGGATTACAGTTGCAAACTATACTTTCATGTTAATGTGCTGCAGTAAAAGCATTTCCGGCTGATTGAAGGTGATTTTCAGTCACAATCTTACTCCAGCTACAATGAGTGTGTTTATGGGTATCTTCATCCCTTACTTCGTCAGCTGTTCAAAACTTTGAGACATTTGAAGAATCTGAATATTGTTGCAGAAAGGGGTTTCAGCAGGAATCAGCCAATGATCTGGGCTTGGTTTATTGTATGGTTTCTCCTCAATCTATAGGGAAAATCTTTGTTAAAGTCAGAGAGTCAGAGAGTCAGAGAGAGTCAGAGAGTCTTTATTGTCATTTGCACCGCATGTGGTACATGAGATGAAAACGAGATTATGTACACGAGGTCCCAGTTACATCCAACAACAAATGAAAGAGAAAAACAGTAATAACATCTAGAACTAACTAAGAAAAGCATCAACTAGTAATACACAGCTAACTAAGAAAAGCATCAACTAGTAATACACAGCAGCACGAACATGAGTTTGTATGAGCAGATGGTCACAGATGAACACAGATGAATACAGCAACAAGAAAACAGATCAGCATCAGTATGATGTGATATTTTGCAGTGTTTATTTTTTATTTTATTTTTATTTATTCATGAGTCTAACAGCCTCAGGGTAGAAGCTGTTCCTCAGTCTAGTGGTTCTACACTTGATGCTCCTCAACCTCCGTCCTGAGGGGAGTGGGGCAAAGAGTGAGTGTGCTGGATGAGTGAGGTCTTTCATGATGCAGGTGGCTCTTTTCCTGCATCTGGAGGTGTAAATGTCTGTGATGGTGGGGAGACTGACTCCAACAGACTTCTGTGCAGCCTTCACCACTCTCTGCAGAGCTTTCCTCTCTTCAACTGTGCAGCCTCCATGCCACACGTTGATGCTGGAGCACAGGATGCTCTCCACTGCACACCTGTAGAAGGAGGTGAGGACTGGGCTGCTCAGACCAGCTCGTCTCAGCCGTCTGAGGTAGTAGAGTCTCTAAAGTAAAGTCTACTAAACTAAACTAAAGTCTCTAAAGTATCTAAAGTAAGAGGAGTGGTGCTGAAAGCAGAAGAAGAAAAAAGACTAAAAGTTGTCTGATCTCACATGCATGTTGGCATGTAAAGAATTACCTCTGGGATTCTGTTTTCAGGTGTGCTGGTCTGTTTTCATCATTGTTTTAACATGACTGGTAATTCTTCCTGCCTGAAAAGTTCCTTTGTTGCAAGAAGCAGGAGCTGCACATAAAGAACGTGGCTCGTGTCTTACACAGATTAGTTTTCTTTCCTTTTAATTGAAAAGGGCACAAAATGTGTCTGGTTTATTAGGATCCCACGTACAACCTCAACCTATTTGCAGGTACATTTCCCATCTTATGCTCCTATTACAAAAATGACTAGTCTGTTGGTCTGCTTTATTTTTTGCAGCATAAACTGGGTTTATTGTGTTTTGTTCAATGAAACAATAGGGCAGCTGTGGCTGAGTGGTTAGAGCAGTCGTCCTCCAATGTAAAAGTTGGAGGTTTGAATCCACCATCAGTCACATGTTGGAGTGTCCCTGGGCAAGACACTGAACCCCTAATTTCCTCTGATGTGTGTCCCATCAGTGTATGAATGTGATAAAGCTCTGATTAGTCTTTTTAGAATGATTTGTTCAATTAGCTTTGTAGAGATATAGCAGAATGCTGTATGAATGGGTAAACAAGGGCACAGATTGTAATGTAAAGTGCTTTGAGTGTCTTGATGAGAAGTAAAGGTGCTATATAAGTACAGTCCAAATAAAATATCAATACAACAAACTGTTCTGATCTAATAGCTGTGGAACCTTTTTTCATGTATCCCTCTGTAAAACAGACTTTCATCAAAACAAAAAGTCAAAATACATATTCCAGTGCAAAAAACAAACAAACAAAAAAACAGGCTAGATACAGTCCCTGATAAAAGCACTAGCATATGTGATCAAATATTATTTCATTTAGCCAAGAAATGGTTTAACTTATTTTTCTTCTTCTTTTGGCTGCTCTCTTTCTCAGGGGTCACCACAGCAAGCAAACTCATATGAAGATTTGGGAATTGTTTTATCCCAGACATCCTTTCGAACACAAACTCTGACCACCGATCAATTGCAACCCTCTGTGGGGAGCAGTGGGCTTTGCTCAAGGGCAAAGAGGGACAAATGACGGTGGAGGCAGGTATGTATGCTTCACCTTTCCCACCATCATTTTTGTCAGTCCATAGGCTGAAGGCTGAGTTAGACTCTCGCTTTGGTCCGCAGGCTGGAGCGCGCGCGCTGCGCGTGCACTGTGCCGTGCGGCGAAATGCGTTTATAGTGTCGCCTCTGTGTTTATAGTTGTCCCACGGCGGCGCATGGCAAAGTGCTGTTCTTTTACGGACCAGCAGGAGGCAGTACCCTCTAAAACCTGTGCATATGTTGCAAGAAAGGTGTAGAAGAAGAAATCTACCGTAGAAGAAGAACTGTTTGACGTCACACAACAAAAACAAATAGCTTTCTGCTCGCGTGCTGAACTGTTGTCTTTATTTGCGGTTTTAATGCATGGAGTCAGCGGAGGAGAAAGCGATCACGTGACTTTTGGCGAAAAAACAAAAGAAAAGTCCGACTCCAGATCAGGAATGAAGGATAATTTAATACATTTTGTGTCACAAAACATTCCTCCATGCGTCGCGACTCCGTCTCCACGACCACAGCGGCGCAAACAGCTGCAGGCTCCGGCGTGAAGAGGGTGAAGGCTGTCGGTGAGGACCTGTCAATCAAATCGTAGCGCCCACCGCGCGCGCAGGGCTTGCGGAGTTTCAAAAATTCAGAGGTGCACGGCACGCGCTAATCCCCTGCGCGGGGCCAACGCGCAGGGGCGGGGACTGTGAAATTGCGTCACTTTTGGAGCGCGCACCCTCGCGCGCTGCGCGACGCGTCAAGTATGAATCAGCCTTTAAACCTGCAACAGGCTCATAGGCTATAATCTCTGTGCTAACAGGATTCACCTCAATCCACACCTTAAATCTGGTGTCCTTATTGGGGAATGAAAAATTTAGGATTCTTCAACCTTATCCATTAAAACCTTAACTTAAAATGTGTATTCCGGTATGCTTATTTGTGTTAGGTTATTATAGTTTGTTGATAACATTATACATGTATTCTGATAACGGTAACAATAACACACAACAGTGGTAGGTCTCATCAGCAACAACGATGAGACGGACTATAGGAACGAGGTGAGCCGCTTGGTCTTGTGGTGCGGACACAACAATCTCACTCTCAACGTGGAGAAGACAAAGGAGATTGTCGTGGACTTCAGGAAGAGGGATGCACAACATGCCCCTCTGACCATCAACAGCACCGCAGTGGAGAGAGTGGACAGCACCAAGTTCCTGGGAGTGCACGTCTCGAAGGACCTGTCCTGGAGCAGGAACACTGCATCACTGGCCAAGAAGGCTCACCAGCGTCTCTACTTTCTCCGCAAGCTGAAAAGGGCTGGAGCTTCAACCCCCATCATGTGCACCTTCTACAGGGGTGCCATAGAAAGTGTCCTGACCAGCTGCATCACTGTGTGGTTTGGTGCATGTACTGCATCCTGCCGCAAGAGCCTCCAGCGCATCGTGAGAGCAGCTGAGAAGATCGTCGGCACCTCCTTGCCCTCACTGCAGGACTTACACAGCAAACGCCTCACTCGGAAAGCCCACTGCATGGCAGGTGATCCCACACACCCACTACACAGCCGCTTTAGACTGCTGCCATCAGGGAGGAGACTGAGAAGTCTCCAGGCTCGAACCAGCAGACTGAGAGACAGCTCTGTCCATCAGGCAGTCAGAATGCTAAACACTCTGCCTGCTCTGCCTCCCCTCCCATTTGAACTGCCTTAACACAAAAAACTTTCTCACACATTACCACTCAACACAAAGTTTTTAACACTGGACCCTGTGTCATCAAACGGGTTATTCACTAAACTCTCGGTCATGTGCTCATTCAGTTTGCACTACTTCTCATATTTGCACTAATGTTTGTATTACATTACTGCCTATAGTCATACTACTGTTTACATTCACTGTTTACATTTATTAATACGGTTTACATTTATTACTACTGTTTTACATTTATTACTACTGTTTACATTTACACTACTTTTATATCTACACTACTGCTGATACATATACAGTATTCTCTGACTAGCCTTATCTAAGGATGCCAAATGTGCCTTATGTGCCTTACTGCATATGCCACTTTGCCTCTATACCAACATCAACTACCTCATACATATACTGTGTACATTAACTCATATGCTGCTGTGCCACTCTTTGCAAATGTCAATGCTAGAACCTTCAGTTTATTTTATAGATATACTTTTTATACTTTTTATACTACTATGAAAAAACTCAGGACAGTATTACACTTTTATTATTTCATTTTATGCTTATGTTCATTGGGTGTTTGGTGTTTTAGGGGTGTTTGGTGTTTCAGTGTTGGTGTAAATTTTCATACTTTTATACTATTATGAAAAAACTCAGGACAGTGTTACACTTTTACTATTTTATGCTTATGTTTATTAAATGTTTTAGTGTTTAGTGTTTAGATGGTTACTGTTGCACCGAGGGACTGAGAGAAACGCAATTTCAATCCTGTGTATGTCCTGTACATATTGCAGTTTTGACAATAAAGTTGACTTTTGACTTTGACTTTGAATAAAGGCCCGGGTGTCCTGGCCTGTCGGCGGGGCGCGGGTTGTGCAGAATCTTGGATGTCTGCTACTCTCCACCCCAGAATGAATGGGGCTACCTCCTTGGTTTGGATGTGGGCTGCCCCATGTAGGAGGCAGTACATGTCTTGTACCTAGGGGGTATAGAGTGTGTATCGGGATTATGAATGGAACGTGTCATTATTGTTTGTCTTTCTGTGAGTGAGGGTGAGGATAAGGGTGGGTCTGAATGAGTGTGTCTGTATGTTTGTCAGAGTCAGAGAGTCAGAGAGTCTTTATTGTCATTTGCACTGCATGTGGTACATGTGATGAAAACGAGATTATGTACACGGGGTCCCAGTTACATCCAACAACAAATGCAAGAGAAAAACAGTAATAACATCTAGAACTAACTAAGAAAAACATCAACTAGTAATACACTAAGCTTAATATAGTGGGAATAAACAGCAGCACGAACATGAGTTTGTATGAGCAGATGGTCACAGATGAACACAGCAACAAGAAAACAGATCAGCATCAGTATGATGTGATATTTTGCAGTGTTTATTTATTTTATTTTTTTTATTTTTTATTTATTCATGAGTCTAACAGCCTCAGGGTAGAAGCTGTTCCTCAGTCTAGTGGTTCTACACTTGATGCTCCTCAACCTCCGTCCTGAGGGGAGTGGGGCAAAGAGTGAGTGTGCTGGATGAGTGAGGTCTTTCATGATGCAGGTCGCTCTTTTTCTGCATCTGGAGGTGTAAATGTCTGTGATTGTGGGGAGACTGACTCCAACAGACTTCTGTGCAGCCTTCACCACTCTCTGCAGAGCTTTCCTCTCTTCAACTGTGCAGCCTCCATGCCACACGTTGATGCTGGAGCACAGGACACTCTCCACTGCACACCTGTAGAACGAGGTGAGAACTGGGCTGCTCAGACCAGCACGTCTCAGCCGTCTGAGGAAGTAGAGTCTCTGATGACCTTTCTTGATCAGGCTGGTGGTGTTGTTGCTCCAGCTGAGGTTATCATTCATGTGTACACCCAAGTATTTGTAGCTGGAGACCACTTCCACTGCAGACCCACCTATTTTCAGTGGGGCGTGGGTGTGTTTGTTCCTTCTGAAGTCCACAATCATCTCCTTTGTCTTCTTCACATTCATGTGAAGATTATTCTCTTTGCACCAGCTCTCCAGGTGTTCCACCTCCTGTCTGTAGCTGGACTCATCATTGTTTGTGATGCATCCCACCACCGCTGTATCATCTGCAAACTTAACAATATGACAGCCTGGAAGTGTGGCTGTACAATCATATGTGAGCAGAGTGAACAGAAGGGGGCTCAGCACACATCCCTGAGGAGAGCCAGTGCTGAGGGTTATGGTGGAGGAGGAGAAGTTGTGGATCTTCACGGACTGTGGTCTGTCTGTTAAGAAGTCTAGTACCCAGTTACAAATAGAGGGGCTTAGTCCAAGTGTAGATAGTTTGTCTATCAGAGTTTGGGGGATCATGGTGTTGAAGGCAGATGTGAAGTCCACAAAGAGCAGACGCACGTATGAGTCCTTCTGATCCAGGTGGGTGAGAGCAGTGTGGACCACGGAAGAAATGGCGTCCTCTGTTGATCGGTTCTCACGGTATGCGTATTGATGAGGGTCCTCGTTGATGTTGACGGTTGCCTTGATGTGGGACATGACCAGTTTCTCAAAACATTTAGCGACTATCGGGGTGAGGGCCACCGGTCTATAGTCATTCAGACCAGTCACTGTGGAGCTCTTTGGGACTGGGATGATGGTCGCGGTCTTCAGGCAGGTGGGAACTGACTCCAGTGCAAGTGAGGTGGTGAAGATGTCAGCCAGCACCTCACAGAGCTGGTCCGCACATTCCTTCAGAACTTTCCCTGGGATGTTGTCTGGTCCGGTTGCTTTATGAGGATTAATCTTTCTGAGACTGCCTCTCACTTCTGCTGCGGACACCCTGAGATGCTCTTCATCTGGTGATGAGGTGAGTCTGGTGCTAGCTGGTCTGTTTGGATCATCAAAACGTGCATAAAACTTATTGAGGGCATCAGGCAGAGATGGGTCCCTGGGGCATTGTTTGTTTTTGCCTTTGTAATCTGTTATGCATTTAATACCCTTCCACATGCTCCGTGGGTCTTGTGAGGTGAACTGTCCCTCGATCCTCTGTGCATACGTGGCCTTGGCCTTCTTAATGCCATCCTTCAGTTCATTCCTGCTCTTTCTCAGCTCCACTTTATCTCCTGACTTGAATGCAGTGTCTCTGGCTGCTAGTAAGGCGTGAACTTCTTTATTTAACCAGGGTTTCCGGTTCGGGTAGGATTTCACATATTTTTTTATAGATACATTTTCAGAGCATGTACTGATGTAACCCAGGACTGAGGAAGCGTACAGTTCCATGTCCACTGAACTTCCATCAGTGGCTGGGACTTGGGCTGCCTCCTCTCTGATACATCTGAGGCTACTCAGTGTCGCGCTGCTGCCGCGTGGCCACCTGGTGGGTGTTCCTTTGCCTGCGGGCATGCTTGGGGCCCTCACTGTCTGGGGTTGGGCGCTTGGGCGTGTGTCGGCTCGGCCTGGTGGCTGCCTGGTGGGGCTCGGGTCTCCTGGTCCTGTCGGGTCTGGGCCTGAGGGGTGGGCGTCCCCGGTGCCCGGGCCTCGGTGACCGGCCCTGGGGCTACGTTGGTGCAGCGGGCTCTGGCGGGGGCCTGTGAATTTGTCGCTGTTGACCCCGGGGGGTCATTGTGTGTAGTCACTGGTGGGGCTTCTCCTGTTCTCCCCTTTGGTCGGATCTGGGGAGTTGGTGAGTGGCTCGTCCTGTTCGGGTGGCCCTGGGGACTCTGGGCTCGGGGTCCTGCTTGGGGTCTTGGGCTCTGGTTGCCCCTTTGCCTGCCTCGGGCCTTGGGGGGGCAGGATCTCTGATTCCTCACGATTACTATTGAATGTTCTATTGGAGGAAACTTTTTCACTTATGCATGCTCACAACCACACGCAAATGGATGCAGGGATGTATATGTAGATATATGCAGATATGTAGATGGGTATATGAATGAATATGAATGTATATGTATGTATACTGTATATATATTTGTAGGTATGGTATGTATATTTATGGAAATCTACTGCAAGGTCATAAATGTTATTAGTCTTTATGCATGTGTTGCTGTGTTCTGTCATGTACTTTGCAGGATTGCAGACGGAAGTTGGGTGTGTTTGCCTTGTGCTTTTTTGTGGATAATTGTTGTGTTTCTTTTGTTTTACTTTCTGTCTTTCCTTTTCTTTCTCTCCATTATACAAAAAAAATTCATATCGGAGTGAGAGGATGGCTGTAAGGTGAGAAGGGAGGCCATATATAAAGGGAAAAAAATAAAATGTAAATAAATAAAAAATAAAGTTTTAAAGTCAAGTCAGTGTTTTTTGAACATTCCATTCTAGCTATGTCCGACAGGTGATTGCTTTTTGACGATAGATACACTAAAGCTGCCTCACTGACCTAGTTTTGATAACCACACTTGAGTTGAGGTGGTAGACACAAGATAAGCCAATTAACAGGAAATTCATATGTGCAAGCTGTAAACAGCTTCCTCTACTATTTAAGGTACTCATCTGGCAGAAATATGTGGGAGTGGGTGTCTTACTTCAACAGGATGACACACAAACACACACGCACACACATACACATATGTAGTGAGCAGGGGCGGCCGGCCAATAGGGGACGCTAGGGCGCCGCCCCACTGGAACTTCTGGAGCTATTCACCATTTTTTATTGAAGACTACATTTTTTAATAAAATGAAATAATAAAATAAAAAAATTCGAAATATATGCATATACGTTTTTAGTTGTGTAGGATAAAATATTTTATGAGTAATGATGAGTTATATTGTTTGTTTCAAAAAATGTTTTCTGATTAATGACGTATTTCCGGTCCTGGGGGGCAAAAGAATCTCATCCATAGACTCTCGTTACAAATGGCGCATGCACAGTTATTCCACGACATTACAAAACAATGGGAAGATGCTAGGCGCAGATTTCTGCGCCCTGGACACATCCAACGTGAGCTCTACCTACCGATCATGTGCTTCCGGTCTATTTATTTTGTCTGGGGAATGAGCAGTGCAGTGTCTCAAGCCAGGTAGGTTATAAATCATTGGGCAGCACAGTGGCACAACTGGTAGAGCTGCTGCCTCTCAGCGAGAAGGTTGCCGGTTCAAATCCCGGTCCGGGGCCTTTCTGGGTGGAGTTTGCATGTTCTCCCTGTGCATGCATGGGTTTCCTCCGGGTACTCCGGTTTCCTCCCACAGACCAAAAAACATGCTTGTTAGGCTGATTGGTGACTCTAAATTGACCCTANCTAGTTAACTTGCCATGGCGGGGTGCTCATCTCATCCATGATTTTTATTGATGGGGGACGGACACGTCTGAGTGCTGCTTGTAGGGGCAGGGGGCATTCAGCACAAGGGAAGAGGCAACGTGAGTGCTCCCTTGAACTTTTTAGCTAGAGAGCCTGTATTTCGTGCTGCTAGCTTAGTACTATGCCACTGCTGGGTGGGTAGGTGGGGGGTCAAGTTTGGTCTTGTAGGCGGGGTGCTCAGTTCTGTTGACGGGGTGGGGCACCCCGCTTGTATAATGGTAGGGGAAACACTGGTCTTTCAATAATCTTTCAATAGTCTTTCAATAGTCTTTCGATAATCTTGCAATAGTCTTTAATAATCTTTCAATAGTCTTTCAATAGTCTTTCAATAATCTTTCAATAGTCTTGCAATAATCTTTCAATAGTCTTTCAATAATCTTTTAGGCCATGGGTGTTGTCTATCTTCTGGCTGACTCTCCATGGTGACCATTGTGGGTGTGTTAGCAGTGCTGTGTGTACACCCAGCTCAGTGACGTATATACTAGTACATACATCATTAGCCCAGGCGGGTCTAACGTTACGTGCCCACTTTGAAGTGATTCAATGGACCAACTCCCCTCTCACCATTGGTTACTTTCAAACCAACAAACAAATAAAGAAATAAATAAAAAACGCAACGTTAATGTAACTTGTAACTCAACACATTATAGAAATGTAGTGTGGTAGAAAGTACAGATACTTAATGTAAAATGTAGTGGAGTAAATACCCTGATGCATGCTCAAGTAGTGGAGTAAAAGTAAAAAGTACCCATGTTTAACTCTGCTTAAGTAAAGTACAGATACATGAAAAATGTACTTAAGTACAGCAACAAAGTACTTGTACTTAGTTACATCCCACCACTGCCGGTTTCCTCCCAAGGTCCAAAAACATGCATGTTAGGCTGATTGGTAACTCTAAGTCTAAATTGTCTCTAGGTGTGAGTGAGACAATGAATGGTTGTTTGTCTCGATGTGTCCCATTGATAGACTTGCGACCTGTCCGGGGTGTATCCCGCCCCTTGCACAGTGATTGCTGGACATGGGCACCGGCAACCCCCATAACCCAAAATGGAAGAAGCGAGTAAAGATAATGGATGGATGGATAAACAAAAACCTTGTTGTCCTGACCTAGAGTGTGGAGTGGTAGTAGCTGAGAGTGGTCCACCAGCCAGACTCTGAGCTCTAACAGACCAGCTGAGATCTCAGAATATCACATGAGATGGTTCATAATGTTATTTACAAGGTTTGACCAAAACACTACAAGTTTATCATCACAACAGTATTACACTTTTATTATTTCATTTATGCTTATGTTTATTAAATGTTTTAGTGTTTTAGTGTTTAAATGATTACTGTTGCACCGAGGGACTGAAGAAATGCAATTTCAATCCTGTGTATGTCCTGTACATATTGCAGTTTTGACAATAAAGTTGACTTTGACTTGACTTTGACAACATGATCTTAGTGTCAAACTGTGGGATGAAAGGTGGCGGGTGATATGCATTGCTTCAAGGCATGCTGGGCCTTGAATGGATTCAGTTTTTGTGTCTCTGACATCCAGTAAAACTAATTCTGTCCACTTCAATCATTTAGTTCATATTTCAGTTCGAACCTGCATCCTGTTGGCTTCAGCTCACATCTTTTATTCTTTATTCAGATTGTGGACCTGCAGTTTGTCAGAGATCAGCTGTACTTCTCTGGTCTCGGCTCTGAAGTCCAACCCCTCCCATCTGACACAACTGGACCTGAGTGAAAACAAACTGTTTGACTCTGGAGTGAAGGAACTCTGTGGTTTCCTGGAGAGTCCAAACTGTAGACTGCAGGTTCTGAGGTCAGTTCACTGCAGCTGTTGGAGGTTTTCTGTTTGTCCAACTAAAATCATTCCCTGATAATTCACAATTTATTCTGTTACAAATGTTTTGTTCATTTAACCTTTTGATGGTTTAAAATCAGCCCCACATTTGAATGTTTTATTTTGGTGCTGTCAATAACCACAGATCTTCCTGAGAAAACCTAAAAATCCTTGTAAAGTCTTTTATTTAGTCTGAATAGTTAGAAATGCTCCTGTAAGCTCACAGTAACTTTACGCTCCTTTAGTGTTCATCAGGGACAATCAGCTGTTTGAAACGTTATAAATACAACTTTTCATCACATCTTTGTCTTATCATAAATCATTTCTATCAGTAATGTTTCTGACCTTCATCTCTGTACTTTAATTGTTGTATTAGCTGACTTGGTGAAGTTTTCCTTGCTCCATGTGTAAACCTCTGTAAAGATTACCGGGACAGACTTCAACGTACCCTGGAAGTGCTGCGTTGTTCCCAGCTGGACACTGTTGCTGAGTCTCGTCTCGTCCCACAAAATAGTTTTAGTTGGAGTGTAAAGAGCAAAAAGACACTTTGATTGTGCACAAGTCAACATTTAGTATGAAATGCTGTTCCACGTGCACGCAGGCTGAAGAATCGTGCACGCCTCAGCTCAGATCAGTTGACTCCTGTTGGCTTCCACCAAAGCAGGATGTGTCAAGGATCGGGTGCAGGTGAAGCGAGCAGAACCCAGAGTGCAGGCAGGCAGGACTCAGAGGTGCGATGTGTAAAATAATAAAACACTTTAATACGGAAATCAAAATGCTGACAAGGCAGCTACTTACAAAACTAACAGGGAATAATCCATTGCTCCACCAGACAAGAGGGAAACTCAGACAATGACCCAACAAACACAAAGACAAGAACACTCTTTTAAATGCAGACAACAGTCATTAACTCAACCATAAACACCTGTATATGTTGACAGGGGAGACAGAAGGTGTAGGGATGAGAAGGGGCCAACATAGGGAGCCATCGCTACAGTACCTTACCCCCCACGGATGTCCCATGGCATCCCAAGGAATGCCCCCCAAAGAACTAGGGTGGGCGGAGGGATGAAACTGTCAGGATGGCAGGTACAAAAAAGAAAACACCAACAAGGGTCCGGGGGACAGCCGGGAGGCCATCCATCACCAGAAGCCAGATCCGGAGGGCGGCCAGGAGGCAGTCCATCACCAGAAGAGGAGAGGACCCCTGGAGACGTGAGAACCTCTGTTGTAACGGGGACCCCTGGAAATGTGAGGACCCCTGTTGCAGCGAGGGCCCCCGGAGATGTGAGGATCTCTGTTGCAGCGAGAGCCCCTGGAGATGGGAGGACCTCTGTTGTAGCAAGGACCCTTGGAGATGAGAGGACCTCTGTTGCGAGCAACGAGATGAGTTTTGGGACCTCGTCGAGCAATGAGTCGTTCTCTGCCGTCAGCGAGTCGAGCAATGAGTCGTTCTCTGCCGACGGCAAGTCAAGCAATGAGTCATTCTCTGCCATCGGCGAGTCGAGCGATAAGTCGTTCTCTGACGTCGGCGAGTCGAGCAATGAGTCGTTCTCTGACGTCGGTGAGTCAAGCGATGAGTCGGTAGAACGAAGACCCAGTCTTGGCGCTGGTACAGGAGGGGCTAGTCTTGGCGCTGGCACAGGAGGGGCCAGTCTTGGCACTGGCGTGGAAGCCAGTCAGGGTGCTGGCATGGGGGCCAGTCTTGGCACTAGCACGGCAGCCAGTCTTGGCTCTGGCGTGGGAGCAAGTCTTGTCACTGGCGTGAGAGCCAATCTGGGCACTGGCACCGGGGCCAGTCTTGCTGCAGCTGATGGTGTGAAGCCCGGACCGGGTGCACCTGGTGAGCTAGGAGGTGTAGCTGCTGATATTGTGAGACCCCAACTGGGTACAGCTGGTGAGCTGGGAGGTGCAGCTACTGATGGTGTGAGACCCAGACCGGGTGCAACTGGAGGTGAACTCAGAGATGAATCTGGTTGAGCAGGAGACAACAGAAAAGAACGCAGCTGCTGGAACTGTTGCCACGCCCCCGGCGAGTTGCCATTGCTGTCAGCCCCAGTGAATGGGGAAATGAACTCCTCTGCAACAATCAGCATGTCCCATAGATCACTGGGGCTGCAGGATTCCCCCCTCCTCAGTAAAAGTCTCTCCTGAGCTCCTTCAGAGCCCATCTGCTGGACCGGCAGAAAGGGCCTCTGGTATGCCCCACCCTTGAAATTCTCCCTGGCTCTTCTGACAGCCGGCGAGAAGGGTTTGAAGGTGGGAGGGGCTGAGAGCCGGAAATGTCCACTCTTTTCGTCCGGCACTTCTTCCGGTGGTGACGCGGACTGAGAACCGGACCTGCCCAGAACTGCTCTGGCTCAGAATCTTTGTCCGAATCAGACCACATTGAATAGAGTCTTGGAGTGTAGGAGGGAGATGGCCAAAAAGCTTAGTGGCCTCCTCTGAGCTTTCTCCTCTCCTCCTGCTCCACCAGGAGTGGAGATGAGAGAATCTCAACCTCGGAGCCTTGGTCCATCCGGACGGCTTCTGCTCGGAACTCGCACATACAGGACTGTTGGCTCGTCCTGAGTTGTGGCCGCTTCCTTCAGCCGCTGAGCGGATCCGATGTTCTGTCTTCTTGGCTTGCAACTTGTTGGTCGGGTCATAATATCAAGGATCGGGTGCAGGTGAAGCAAGAAGAACCCAGAGTACAGGCAGGTAGGACTCAGAGGCGTGATGTGTAAAACAATAAAACACTACTTTGAACCAGACTGGGTGACACCTTTTTCCCACACGAGCAGCTGCTGGGCTCCCGCACGTTCAAACACACCACGGCTCGTTACCTGTTGAAGGTTCGTCTCTTGGAGACAAGAGTGGAGAAGTTTGTGGACACACACGTGGATGGGTTTGTCCAGTGGCCGTCCAGTTGGAACTTCAGCGTGAGTGTGCTGATTCACGATACGAGGAACTCGCCTCCCTCGGCAGGAAACAACGGTCAAGCGCACAGACTGATTTTCAAAATAAAACTTTAGAAAACAAATTCTTCCAGAAGGTGAGTGACGAGTTACAGTAAGCTTTACTGTAACTCCAGCTGAGACGTGGGTCGATTTGACACAATGACCGGGCCGTCTCCAGCTTTCCCCGAGGAGAGAAGCAAGTTGTCAGTTCGTTCTCCTCCAAACACTAACGAAAATGCAGGAAGTGCCCATTTATAGGGGAGGTGAGGACTGACCCACCTCCTTAACGGCTACAGGCTGGTTAACAAAATAAAAGATGGAAGTATGATCCCATAGGCAGAAAGTCTCTTGACGGACAACAGGAAAACTGTTTACATAAACAGCCAGGTGGCCTGCTTGTGGGCACAGAGAATATTATGGCTAACTTCATAGACAACACAAAAGAAGCTGCAAGTTAAACGTTTACTCTGACCTTGTGCTTTAGATTCAAAGACTGCTTGTTCTGCAGAAATAAACCAGCCGAAGGGTCAAAGTCATGCAAGTAACAGATCATCATTGAAATGACAAAAATACTGTTTGATCAATTCTGAATTAACACACATTAAAGAGAAAGTTCAATCTGATTAATTAGTGTCCATTAATTCAAAATAATTGTAACAAAATATAGTGTCCACTTGTCTCCTTGAGCTCCAAGCAAGTGTAACACTGAGAGTTTCAGAGAGGTGTGAACCCTAAAATATCAAAGACGAGGTGTATCACTACAGTCCCCCTTTTTGGAAGTCATCGCCTGTCCTTGGAGATGAGTTCCAACCCGAAAGGATACCACCGAATGTCTCTGACCTCTATGTAATCCAGCAAGTGGAAAAAAAAAAAATCAAAAAAGTTCAAAATTATACTCCCATAATGTTTTTGGAAATTCCATACTGTTCGTAGGTAATCCCTTTGCGGTAAGCTTTCAATCCTTTGGAAACATAGCCTGTTAACCCATGGAAACAAAGTCTTATAATCCACAACGGTAAATCCACAACGATGGGGGTTATTGATTTCATCAGCAAGAATGGTTTTTAATCAGCATGTAGAGGGGATCCCTCGATTGAAGCAGAGGAGGCGGGCCTTGGATGAAGGTTGAAGACCAACGTTGGATCAGCAGGTCCCCACATCGAAGGTTGCAGGCTGGATGGCTTCCAGTCGGTGCCACCCTGGTTCAATGTGTCATGCAATTATGTGGTTTTAGGTGGGCTTATGATTGGGATTTTACATTAGGCCTACCTATATGCACCTGGTATGTAAGCTATCATGGATTAGATCAGCTACAATTACCAATTAAGGGGTGGATCAATGCTGTAAAAATCAGATATAGGGATCTATACCTATAGAAATGTGGAGGGCTTCTGTAACGAAGGCCTCTTCTTTCAAACTATTCCTCCATTCATTATTTAGTTTAGGTTAAACTAAAAATAAAAATGAAATCTAGTTTGGTCTAAATGTCTGTTGTCTTTTAGACGAACGACGCAAGATTTGGTATTCCCTATAAATTTTGAAGTCTATGGCGAGACTCATCAAAATGAATAGATCTAGAATAGAAACGATGACTCATCAAAATGAATAGATCTAGAATAGAAACGATCGAATCGGTCCTATCTAAATGATTGGGAGGTCAGTGTAGATTATAGTACCTTAAGTAGTATTCATCTACAATGACTCTTCAAAGATTGAGATCTTTAAAGGAGACCACAGATAGGTTTTTAAAAATTTTATGGTATGTCTTTGCAGTTACCAGACAGTGTTCATTCAATTTAATACACAAAATAATTCTTAGATAATCAATTATACCCTTTTTAATTATGATGAGATCTCGTGGCACGCCCTTCAAAGATCTGCTTACATTAACTCCGCCCTCCAAAGGCAGACGAGGAAGTCTGAACTCACGTTTGCACGTTACTCCCTCTGACTCTCCCTCCCTCTCCCTGTGCGCGCAGCTGGAGGGAGCAAAGC
>JBBPBX010042741.1:2953-28254 GCA_038048925.1 Garcialebias charrua | reverse complement strand
GCTGCACGACTCTTAACAGGTACACGAAAATTTGATCACATTTCCCCTGTTTTGGCATCTTTGCACTGGTTACCGGTGCGTTACAGGATTCATTTTAAAATACTTTTATTTACTTTTAAAGCTCTAAATGGCCATGCCCCTCCATACCTGTCAGAGCTGCTGCATTACTACACACCCTCTCGTTCGCTCAGGTCAGCTGACCAGTTGCTTCTGAGGGTACCGAGGACAAAGCGCAAGCTTAGAGGGGACCGTGCTTTCTCTGTGGTGGCTCCTAAGCTCTGGAATGACCTCCCATTAGACATTAGACAGGCCTCTTCACTTGCTGTTTTTAAGTCTCTTCTTAAAACCCATCTTTTTTCTTTGGCTTTTGATACAATCTGAGATGTTTTAACTTTGTTTTATTGTTTTATTGTATTCATAATTTATTATTTTAGTACTGTTTTTAGTCCCTTCCATTTTATGATTGTATTGTATTTTGTGATTGTGTGTACAGCACTTTGGTCCTGTTGGGTGCATAAAGTGCTCTATAAATAAAGTTGGTATGGTATGGTATGGTAAACAAAATCCAGAATCATAACGTGCATTTTTGCCCACCCCCCCAAACCCTAAAAAGGCTTATCCACGTTTCCATCCTGCACAAAATCTAGTTTTTTTTCCTGCTCCAGTTTTACTGCAGGTGTTGAGTACAGTATATGCAGTACTTTATAGTTGCACTCAAGGGCATGCTGATTTCAAACAAACCATTTAATTATATTCTCCGCCCTCAAGTCCTTTTCAGGGTTATTTTCATGCTCCCCACAATTGTTTTTAACTAAACATGCAGTGTACCAAGGCTGCTTTAGGACTAATCAAAATGTTCTTAACAGTGAATTTAAAAGAATCACTTCGCAATTCAGCTCAACTCATTTCACACAATCAAATATTTTCTACACGACTGTACTTCAGTTTTAATCAAGCCTGCATGCAAAAAAATGAGACCCTTGACCACAAACTTTAACTTTTCTTTTCTATATATTTCGACTCAATATTATAAATCCAATGCAGCGGAGACGTGCAAACAGACAAAGTTAATGTTGAGTTAATGTTAAAAGCCATCAGAGGGAATGTTTCCGAATCACATTCATCTAACACCGAGTGTAACGCAAGTACCAAACAAGTACCAAACGTAACAAGTACCAAAAGGTTTTGATTTGACCTTTTCACATTGGCACACATGTATACCAAACAAACACATGCAGGACTCTCCATTCCACCACAACTTTTACTTCAAGTGAAAACACAAAAAACAGACTAGAGCTAGAGAAAACCTGCCATGATTAAAGTCTGCTGTTCAGAGATGCAACAGTTTCTCAGTCAATAGAGGTGGACAAAGGAAGGTTCATCAATTGAAAATGGAGATTGAATAATTAGCAAAAAAGGGGAGTGGGGGAGATGTCATGCCTGCTTATACTTACTTACCATGTAGAAAAATGAAAATGTGGTAGCAGCTGCTACAAACTAACAGCTCACCATTTTGTTGTTTAAAGCCAGAATGCTTCTCTAATTATTTTCAAGTGTTCAAGTTACGTGCCAAGAAAGAGCACCACAGATGCCATCTTTGCTTTGAGGATGTTGATAGAGAAGTACAGAGAGGGTCAGAAAGAACTCCATTGTGTGTTTGTGGATTTAGAAAAAGCATATGACAGGGTACCAAGAGAAGAGGTGTGGTATTGCATGAGGAAATCTGGAGTGGCAGAAAAGTATGTTAGACTGGTACAGGACATGTATGAGGACAGCAGGACAGTGGTGAGATGTGCTGTGGGAGTGACAGATAGCTTCAAGGTGGCGGTGGGATTGCATCAAGGATCGGCTCTGAGCCCCTTCTTGTTTGCTCTGGTGATGGACCGACTAACAGATGAGGTCAGACAGGAATCCCCATGGACTATGATGTTTGCAGATGACATTGTGATCTGTGGTGAGAACAGGGAACAAGTGGAAGAGAACTTGGAGAGGTGGAGGTATGCTCTTGAAAGAAGAGGAATGAAAGTCAGCCGTAGTAAGACAGAGTACATGTGTGTGAATGAGAGGGAGGCTGGTGGAACAGTGAGGCTACAAGGAGCAGAGGTCACAAAGGTGCAGGACTTCAAGTACTTGGGGTCCACTGTCCAGGAAAATGGGGAATGTGGTAAAGAGGTGAAAAAGAGAGTCCAGGCAGGATGGAGTGGATGGAGAAAAGTTTCAGGAGTGATTTGTGACAAAAAGGTGTCAGCAAAGGTCAAAGGAAAAGTTTACAAGACAGTGGTGAGACCAGCTATGTTGTATGGTCTGGAGACAGTGTCATTGACAAAAAGACAGGAGAAAGAACTGGAAGTAGCAGAAATGAAGATGCTGAGGTTCTCCTTAGGAGTGACAAGGATGGATAAGATCAGGAATGAGATCATCAGAGGTACAGCACATGTTGAACAACTGGGAGATAAAGTTAGGGAGGCCAGACTGAGATGGTTTGGACATGTCCAGAGGAGGGACAGTGGGTATATTGGTAGAAGGATGTTAGAAATGCAGCTGCCAGGAAAAAGACAAAGAGGGAGACCAAAGAGGAGATATATGGATGCAGTTAGAGAGGACATGAAGGTAGTTGGAGTGAGGACAGAGGATGCAGAGGACAGAGTGAGGTGGAGGAGGATGACTCGCTGTGGCGACCCCTGAAAAGGGAAAAGCCGAAAGAAGAAGAAGTTCAAGTTACGTTAAGTCAAGAGATTGTTAGTTTGTTAAATGAAAGCCATACTGACAAAAACAAGTGTTGTATATCTGCCATGGACTGCTACGTTTTCCATCAATTTGTATTTGCAAATGACCTATAAATGAAAGCTTTAGGTTAGCATCAACACCAATGGGGGAAATAGTGGAATCAGCACTTCAGTTGGCCTTGTTGCCATTTTAAGTGTTTTATAAATGTAACGGTATGGTATAACAGTTGAAAAATCAACCATCCATTATCCGTTACCCGCTTCTTCCTTTTTTGGGTCATGGGGGTCACTGGTGCCCATGTCCAACGTTCACTGTGCGAAAGGCGGGGGGGACCCTGGACAGGTGTCCAGTCCATCACAAGGCCACACAGACAAACGAGAAAGAACCATTCACTCTCTCACTCACACCAAGGGACAATTTAGTTATCAATCAGCCTAACATGCATGTTTTTGGTCTGTGGAAGGAAACCGGAGTATCCGGAGAAAACCCATGCATGCACGGAGAGAACATGCAAACTCCACCCAGAAAGGTCCCGAGCTGGGATTTGAACTGGCGTCCTTCTTGCTGAAAGGCAACAGCTCTACCACCTGTGCCAACGTACCACCTGATAAAGCATCACTTGAATGTAAAACACAACTGGAACAAAGGGGAAAACAAAAAGAGTACTAATACAGGTTAGGCTGATGGCCCTCCTTGATCATGTGAGCAGCTGGTTTCAGGCTGTCATCAGCCAACTGGTTGTGCAACACTGTGGGAGGGTGCTATTTATAAGACTGAGCTGAACACAGCAACTCAGACTGAGGAAGTCTTTCGGACGAAAGACGAAACGTTTCTACATTTTTTTTGCTTTGTTTTGTTTTATTTTTTGAATGTCCAGAGGACCAGACTTAGCTTTTTTAGATTTTTCTACCTGGATTATTGAGCATGCATCAGAGTACTAATACAGCACATATGCCCGTTAACAAACTAATAAACAAACTAATAAACATCAACTTAAAGTAATGGCCCGAACAAGCAAAACCCTTGTATAACCTATAAAGGTGCTATATGTAACTTTTCTAAAAATATATTTTTTAACATATTTCTTCACTCTGTCACTATCTCCTGACAGACTGAGGTTATACAGGTAATCTCTGAAAAAAACTATAGTCCTCTGGCTTCTCCCGGGGATACTACAAGCATTTCTAAAAACCCACAGTGACCCGCCGTTAACCAGCCAATGAAAACAGAGTTTGGTTCATGAACGAGCTTGTCACGCCCCTTCTCACGGGCAGACCCACTTGTGAATGCAACCCGCGGATCTGCGCTCAGAATGTGATGATGACATCAGTGAGCGACCGCAGGATTAATCAACAAGCAGATTTATTAACAAGGGAATATTAAAAATGACACGAAACAGCAACTTGTAAAAGTTAGTTTCGCTCTTTTCTTTCCTCTCTCTCTCTCTGAGCAGTGGAGGAGCTGTGTGCTGTGTGTGCGCGCGCACTGGAGGGAGACGTCAGTGCAACTGTAGTTTTATTACTGAGGAAATATTAAAAATGACACGAAACGACAACTTGTAAACGTCTGTCCCACAATAAATAAGTTGCGGTCCAGTTCAGCTCAGCTGAGTTGACTGCGCCACTGCAACTCTGTTTACTAGCATGCGTGTTCACGAGACAGGCCATGCTGTGGAGGAGGAGCTAAGGAGGCGGAGTTGCAGGTCAGCCGAGAGCAAGGGGGAGGGACCAGAAAGGTGTCTCTGTTCAATTTTTTTTTGTCCAGCCTTTTCCAGAAACTACATACAGCACCTTTAACCTTGAATTGTAATGCTGACCTTGAAGCTGGGGTGATAAAAGTATATGCAACACAGTCTAGTGATGATTCATGTGTATGTAGTTTGTTATCTTGAGCAGAGCAAAAGTTATGGGCAGGACAAGCGAAATTTCACGGATGAACAAGACTTTTCCATTATTCGTCTGCCTTCGTATAAAAACCCAAGTCCAAACCACGCTACCTGAAGCATTCGAACTGCCCCTTACTACCAACTCTGACCAGACAGGATCTATAACAAATGACGCAGGAGTTCCTATAGCAGCACATGTGTGATCATAGGCCTTTGTCAAAAACATTGGTTTTAAACATGTTGGAAGTAACAGAACACATTTACAAAATTTCCTTTAGTCTAATAATTTATCTGCACCACCACTCCCCTTCCTTGACCTCTTCAGTGATTCTGCCCAATGCCTGTATGTGCCCAGGTGCATGCTATGTGCATATTTGTGTCAAGGTTGTTAATAATGTGTATCCACTTCAATACTTCTTTCATGAGGGGTTCCACAGGGCTTGATTCTTGGATCCCTTCTGTTCTCACTATTTACTCCCACTAGGGTTTATCCTGAGGAAACATGTTTTTTCATTCCATTGTTCTGCTGATGATTGTCAGATTTACCTGCCTAGTGCTTGCTCCATTCATTCTCTCCTAAAATGTCTGGACGACATTAAGGCATGGGTGGCTTCAAATTTCTTAAGTTTTAATGATCAAAATACTGAAGTCATTGTCTTTAGCCCTAGCTCAACCACAGCCTCTGATCCCGTAAACCTGGACTCCCTTCAGCCATATCTTAAGCAGTCTGTTAAAATCTCAGGATGGTTTTAGACTTGGGCTTCAGGTATGACAAACAAATCAACTCTGTTCTGCAGAAAAGTTTCTTCCAATTAAGAGAGGTAGCTAAACTCAAGCCAGTGTTGTCCAGACCAGACCTTGAGAAACTAGTCCATGCCTTTATCACTACCTGATTGGACTATTGCAATGCACTCTATGCTGGGGTCATCCATCTCGCGTCTCCAGCTCATACAGAATGCTGCTGCTCTGCTCTTAACGGGAACTCGTAGGTTTGAGCATATTACACCAGTTCTAGCCTCCCTTCAGTGGCCTCCCTTTGCATACTAGGATAGATTTTAAAATTCTTCTGTTGAAGAAGTAAGTGCCTAAATTGCCTTGCACTCCTTTATTGCTCTGAGCTGCTGGAACAATATGTTCCATCTCGGACCCTGAGATCATCCTATCGACTGCTTTTGGCTGTTCCAAAAACAAGACTGACGCTCCGAGGTGATCGAGCATTTTCAGTCATGGGCCCCAAACTCTGGAACAACCTGCCCTGCAACATTAGGCAGGCCGCCTTCCTGTGTTCAAATCTCTGCTAAAAACACACCTGTTTTCTCTGGCATTTCACACAGTGCGAGTTGATTTAATATTTTTTTGTTCTGTGTTCCTATAATTAAATATATTATTATTATTATAAAAAAATATTTAATGCTGTTAATTTTTCAGTACTGTATTATGATTAGTGTGCGTTGTTTTGTTTCCATGAATTTTACTCTCATTGGTGTTATTGTTATGCACTGTGACAACAGCTTCTGTTTTAAATGTCCTCTATAAAGTTGACTTGACTTGACATTTGTTTCACTTAATGCAACTGCTTTTAAAACAATCTGGATTTAAAATAAGGTATGTACCAAATGGTGAAATTTGTGTACTGCTACACATTAAGCACTGTAAAAAAATGTCATAAATATTAAAAATCAAGCTGTAGTTGAACACATTTTTTATGCTAATTTGTTGACGTGATCACGCTGGAGTCAAACAATCACCTGCTGTCCCACTGAGCAAACTCCCCTTGCCCTCCAGCCTCATTACACTGAAACGATCTGCTTACTCAGACTGTTGACGTTTCATCGGAAGAAAAGGAAAATGCTCGTTTAGAATCTCTGGAGCTTCTCCACTGAACATCAAGGTCTCGGTAACCTTGACCAAAACAGCATGCAGCTAAAATCCAGCAGCTTTAGCTATTATCACCCCATTCCTGCCCCACAGAATCAGTACCGGCTTCAGTAGAATATATTACTTTCCACCCATTAAAAGCAACTCGAGCTCATTAACAAGATGAATAACAAGCCGCAAGCAGGAATCTTTTCCAACATAGGCAACTTATTTTGCAAAACCCGTCCCACAAAAATCTTATTTATAGAATGTGTTCATAGCACCTAATATCAGTCCATATGTTCCTGCCTGATAAGCTAAATAATTGGTAGAACATAGCAATTTTATAGCATAATGTGCCAACTCACTATAATTAGATGAAGTTGGACGGTTTTCAGCAGTCCATTAAATAATTTCTAATGCAAAAAAATAAATAAAAATAAACACTGAATGCAACATGAAGCCTTCAGTATGAACAATAATATTACATTATATTATAAGACCAAACAATAGGAGTTCATTACGTGCAGCAAAATGATCAGGCAGGCTCGGGCTATTGTACAGCATCATAAACAGTCAAGTTACCTGTTATTTTATCTCGGACAAGTTTACAGGACTCAATTTCTCCGATGCTCCCAAACAAACTCTTCAGCTCTTCTTGGGTCATGTTCTGAGGCAGATAGTTGACTATTAAGTTAGTTTTACTGTCCTCTATCATCCCCGACTCTACAGGCGACGAGCAGTTGTTTGAAATTGACGAAGGACCGTTGCTCGTGTTGTTGCAAGTTGGACCGTTGGACAGCTGCGATTCCATGCTAGCAATAACCTGCTAAAGAGACAAGAAAGACAAGTGAAAACTACATGTAAATTGATAAAAACACCCAAATATTACCTGTTAAAAAAGGATGCTCTTCACACATTGAACACTTAGTTGAAAAGACTTAATTGTAGATGAGTACATTGTCATCCACACAGCTTTGCAGTGTCCTTGTTTTGGACACTGAATGGCCCACAACAGTAATACGAGTCAGGATTATGCAGAATCACTTTGTGCTTTTGATGCACTTCAGTTATTTTAGTTTTGTTTAAAGCCTTTTCCTTGTAGCATAGTTAGCATGCTTGACAAAAATATGTCTCCACAATACTCTAGGGATATAATATATAACCTCTTTAATCTGGCTCTCATGACAATGTATTTGTTAGCTTAAATATATATATATTAAAAAAAGTGCTTTTTTTGAGTCTTTAATGTTCACGTCAAGTTCTGAAAAAAGAAAGACAAAAAAGCTTTTAGCCTTTCTTAATCCAAAAGTCTTCATTGCATTTATCCAAGGGGTTTAATTTAGACTTCATTTAGTTTATTGATAAAATGTGGGTTTCCATCAACTTACAGTACAGTATATAACAAAAACAAAAAAAAAGAAGTTGTTTTCAATTTAGTTTTGGAGCCGAATGGAGATTGTCCAAGGGCCACTTACAGCCTTCGGACGATATTTTGTCCACATCTGCTTGACGAAGAAATAAAGCAAAATCTACCCTGAAAGGTTCAGCATTTAATGCCAAAATGTAGCATTTTTGTAGCTCATCTGTCAAAGATTGTATGTGGTTACCAAAGTGAAACCTTTCTGAACATTAACCTGCAGCAGCACCAAACCTGCAGCCGTCACTGCACTAACAGACAAGCTTTCAAGACAAATACCATTTAACGCAACCAGCAATGATGTTTGAAGAGCCGTCCTTAATTAACATATTCACCTCGTGCAGAAAATAGATCAGTGTCACACAGTCCAAATTATTCACATTTTAGCTAGGTGCACACAAGAGCATGAATTGTGAAAAAAAAAAAAAAAAAGTTTTCATAGAGCTGTGAACAGATCCCAGTTAAGAAGAGCAGACAGTTTAAGACCATACCAAATCAATCATTAACCCCTTGAGGCTTTTCTTCTAATTCCCAAATTTGAACCATGACTGAACAGAGCTCAACAATGAAAAGTGACAGAGCTTGTGCTGATCATTGGTATGGCCTGTGCGCTGAGACAAAGGCAGGCCTCATGGCCAAATAATAAAAAATAAACAAACAAAATAAGTGCCACAGACCCCATTCCAAGGCTCAGGCGCCCACGAACCACTTCTAAGCAGAGAAGCCACATCGCACAGTCTGACTGCCATGTTAGTTTGGAGTTGCCGTCTGAAAACATGGACAAAAAGTACTTCATGTTAGAACAGCAAGTAGAAAAGCGACAGATGATCATGTGACTGGTGAAGGATGGGATGAAGGCCTTTTCATTAAATATGTTTTATTGGTCGTCCACGTCAGCTAAAACAAAAACCAAAAGCCAATCTTCCTCTTGGTCAAAATTAACGTGGAGTTCGGCAGAAAATGGATTCCAGTCTAGACAACAGGGTAAAATGAAGATTAAGGACTGGCGACATGGTGACGCACAGAAAAAGAAGAGCAAACCTCAGCTGGCTGCTGCTCTGCTCACTGCCAGCAGAACTGATCATCAATTTAAAGACAAATTGTCCAAGAATAAAGCAGGGAAAAAAATCAAATAAAGTAAAGCAAAACCATAAATCATGACATGCAGCACGGCAGCTCAGATTTATATAAAATAATAAACCAAGACTCATGAAAATGACTTTTACAAGAACAAAAATAACCCTGCTTTCGTTTAAAAATGATTCAATTGAACAACTATACTCACTAACAAAGCCATTTAAAGATGGTCAAATATTACCTCTAATCCATGAAGCAAATCACCCACTTCAAAAGTTATCAACCATTAAATGGCCATACTTATGATCATCCCCATATATAGCGGTCAGACTGCCCCTCCTGTACCTCCCTAGTAGGTTTAAAGGAACGTTGTTAGCCTTGGTTGCGATGAGAATAGGCTCCGTTTTTAGATTTGTTAGCGCTCATAAGGGTCTTAGGTTAGGTTTAGGTTCTTGGTTAGGTTTAGGCACAAGGGTAAGGCGGTTAAGTTTAGGGTTGGTCCTCTGGGTCAGGTGTAAGGTTACGTTTTGGAAAAGGGTTATATACGCTGAAAAAAAAAAGACACTTCCTGGTTTGCCCCGGCGAGATGCTGCCTATTATCAGCAATAATAACATACCTTTACACCTACTAGGAAGTAGGTGGGACAGTTTCACCTCTACATATGGGCATGATGACAACTAATAATGGCCATTTAATGGACTGATAACATCCGAAGCCGCTCAGCAAATGAAGGTCTAATGTGGGGAGAATCAGTGTGTCTGTGAATCAGGCTGACAAATGACCTTTAAAAAGGGAATAAACTCTGTTTTAAACCCCCAAACTCCATCTACATTTGGTAAGTCATCTGTATATTGTGTGATTATGACCAGCTAGACCAGGGGTCTGCAAACCTATGGCTCTGGGGCCACATGTGGCTTTTTGGTACTTCTGCAGCAGCTCTTTCAGGCTTAGACCAAAACTAACATAAAACTGAATTGTATTTATTATTATTTATTGTGTATTGGTGTAAAGGTACGTTATTATCGCTGATAATATTTATTTATTTATTATTATTGCCAACAATAAAAATGGCTAGTTTCAGCAGATTCCCTTTCATTTTCAAATATGTGAAGGATAGTACAAATACAAGGTGTAAAACGTGGAATACCGCAGTACATCGTGCTAGTAGCTTGTTAGCCACTTTAAGTTTACTTCCAGTTTCACAGCCTGATCTTTCTCTCAAAACCACCAGAATGTTAAGGAATATCTTTAAGACAAGTTCCTGAGAAGGAATATGGTGAGTAACTTTGATAACACTAAGAATAAAACACACATAAAAAATAAAAAATAAACAGTCAACGTTAACAAAAGTATTTTTCTTTAAAAATGTAATTGGATATCCAATAAGATGACTTTATTTTATCCTGTCTCTAACTTTATGCTTTAAGTAGGATACTTAATTCTTCAACAACTGAGAACTCACATGCTGAGTTCAGTGTTTTTTTTATATTTTTTTATAAAAAATGTTAAAAATTATATATATTTCTTTCTTTACATGGATCTGGTCTTTTGTAAGAAAATGTAAAAATACAAATAAATGTTAAGACATTTTTCGTTTTATAATATCACCCCCACTGGCCAGAAAATCCATCTCCAACCAACTTGTAGCGGCCCACGGGCCACCAGTTGACAGTACACAGTTGTAGCAGGTTTTGCGGCTCCAGATGCATCATAATTGGCACGCAAAGCGGCAAAAATGGCTCTTTCAACCGCAAAGGTTGCAGACCACTGAACTAGACCAACTATATATTTCTTATGACCAGTCAAATTTTAACCTTCTTAAACTACATCTAAAATCAAAAATAAAACACTTTTAGTTAAACAGTTTAAAACATGTGTGCAATGCATGGAACAGCGTTGTTGATATTTTTGTGCTGCACCGATATCACTGCCTGCATGACCAAACACTAACCCATCGTTTGAATCCTTGGGACACAATCTGTGCAGTCACATCCATCACATGAGAAGCACCAATGACACTGAAATCTCAAAAACTCCTTCTAGAGTTAGACCTTATGTGATTTGCCATGAAGTTTTGTTTCAAGCAGACAAACATGTTGAAAGTTGTTAAATAGTAGAGGATGGGAGGAGCTGAAAATATCAACAGTAAATCTGACATAGTAAAAATAAAAAATAAACTAAGCTGAGCTGCAACTTGTGGCTGAAAGTGGAACCATGGAGAATCAAGTTTTAACATTTAGTTCATTAGATTGTTCTGAACAGCTAATTAGAAGTCAGATTAACTCACTGCTGCGTCTCTCTACCATTATCCAAGCAGGGTGCTCCGCCCTGTCAATAGAACCGAGTGCCTTGCCTACCAAATCCTGCCCACATGGCAGACAGATCACTACTTCCAGACGGGGAGCGGAGATTGTAGCTCACTACTGCAACATCCCCCCCCCCCAACATCAGGCACTATCAACAACGCGCCGCTACAGTTCCACCCTCCCAGCTGACAAGCACCAACGAGCACCCTCTCAAGGCAAGTAACCTTGGAGAAACACCATTATTACATACATTACTACTACCTCAGCCAGAGTTGAGCAAGTTCAAAAATCAAAACGAGTTCAAACAAGCCTTAAAAACACTCAGAACAAACGATGACCAATGAGTACAAATTAAGGCATAAGTGCAATGATGGCCTGGACATACAATTTGTAGATTTACAGTGGAACTGCATCGCAGCGTTTTTAGATCAGAATTTATTTTTAAGGTTTCATCATAAATACAAGGATTTTTTTATTGTCATACCAGCTCACATTTGCATGTTTGTGGTATGAAATCCAGACTCAGGTTCCAGATCAAGAAGCCTAACAATAAATAAATACAAAAGTGCATGTATGTATGAATAATAATAAAAAATATATAATAAAGTTGTAAAATGTAAGATGAAGCCGAATTAAGTGCTGCTCGAGTTCAGCAGTCTGGCAGCTGCAGGGTAGAAACAGTTTGAGCCTGGTGGTCTTGCTCTGAATGGACCTTACCAAGCTCCGCCCAGAAACACCCCCTAAACTCCCACATGGCTGCATGTCTCACAAACAAAGCCTCGCAGAGTTTAGTTTCAATGGAAACATGGCGTCGACTGACTCTCTGCAGAGTATTTCCGAGTCGATTAGTGTATCATTACTGCCGGATTTCAACAAAATATCAGCCACGACAATGGACAGGGGAACCAACAAGTTCATGTTATCTTTTTCGGACCGGACGACATCAAGTTGTTCGAGCCACGCGATGCCTCAAACAGTGTGCGCGTAACAGGCGAAATGCTATCGGTCGATGAGGAAAACAGCAGATCCTCACACCCTCAGCATTAATACAGCTGTGGACAGGATCACTGATGCTTATTGTTCTTGCAAGGCTGGGTAAGTCGGGCATTCATGGTTTTGAGGGTTACTTTTGAAATCAGTGATGTCTGTTGTTGGCAAATGTTTGAGTGTGCCTAGGCCTGACACACTGTACTCGATGCTAGCGTGGCTAACACGATTACAGTTTAGTGAAAAACCTTTTCAGGTAAAATTAAATCTTTAATGTATGTTAGATACGGCACACATTGCATATTGATCTCTTCAGCTAACGCAAGACTCTTCGATGGTTGAGCTGCAAATGTGGTCGTGCACAAGCTTTGATCCAAGCAAGGCATTCAGTTTCACATTTAGGAAAACTGTGAATTTTACTTCCACAAATACAGTCAGGGTACCCGACATATCCTGTACAGATACCCCACTGACAGGACCATTTTTCCAGCCTTGACGCAAAACCTTTCTGCCCGTATGCTAGCTTACAATGTAAATTAGCATGTGTTTATTACTACTGTAGCTTTTGTTTTTGAGACGGTCACGGCCCTGGTAGCTGCGCTGTGACGTGAAATGGGCATTAGCCAATGAAACTTTTGACAAAAAGCCAAATCATTATTGCAACATCATAAATAAGTACAAAATTTTGGATTTTAATAGCTATCAGATTTTTTTGGACGTTTTCCTGATTTTTAAAGTTTTAAATAGACTTGCTCCTCCTCCTTTAATATATTTTATAAGTAAAAAAACAAGTACAGTAAACACAAGAGCACGACTAAATTTGGCCAAATGGTGGTGTCCATCAGAGGCACACAGTCATGTAACACACTGCCAGTTTCCATCAGGAACTGTGGCACCTCCAGCTTTAAAAATTCTCTGAAACTTTGGCTGAAAACTAATCAGAAGTGCACTCATGTGTAGATTACTTTGTCTATTTTCTTATGGCATCATATTTTTATTGTAATTTTATGTTATTGTTTGTATTTTTCTCTGCTCTTTTGTTTTATGGGACGTTTCTTATTCTTACCTGCCTTAGGACAACGGATGCAAATTAGCTATTGTGCTAACTCCGGCATATTTACATTGATGCTCACTGCTGTCATGTTGATTAATAACAGTGTACTGAAGAAAAAAAAAAGGTTAGTGTGGGTCTTTCACAACATTTCGTGGAAAATAATGAGGAAATCCATGATGAAAATGCAATTGTTAATGGTTTTAATAATTACTTTGTAAATATTGGATCTACCCTTGCAAATTCAATACCAAGAGTGGATAAAAATGTGAGTTATTTGATCAATGGTTGTACAAATAGTATGTTTCTGAAGGGAACTGATAAGGAAGAAATAATGAAGGTAGTTAGAAATTTTACTGACAAAAGATCAAAAGATTGTGAAGATATGGATATGATGGTTGTGAAAGAAATAATGAGTTATGTAAGAGCCATTTACGTATATATAGGTAACTTGTCATTTTTAACTGGGATATTCCCTGACAGAATGAAAATAGCAAAAGTAATTCCTCTGTTTAAAAATGGTGATAAATGTGTATTTAATAATTACAGGCCTATATCATTATTACCACAATTCTCAAAAATTTTAGAAAAACTATTTGTAACCAGACTCGACTTATTTCTTGATAAAAATAACATTTTGAATAACGGTCAATATGGTTTCAGATCAAATAACTCAACATCCATGGCGCTTATGGAGTTGATGGAGCAAGTTACCACAGCTATAGATCAAAAACAAAATTGCATAAGTATATTTGTTGATTTAAAAAAGGCATTCGACACTATTGACCACACCATTCTACTTGATAAATTGGAAAAATATGGTATTAGAGGACCAGCTTTGCAGTGGATATTTAGTTATTTGAAAGACAGAAAACAGTTTGTACAAATTGATGATGTGAGATCTAATCTATGTAATGTTTTGTCTGGAGTGCCACAAGGCTCGGTACTGGGACCTAAGTTATTTATCTTATATGTAAATGATTTAATGAAGGTGTCCAGTATCCTTAAATGTGTTCTTTTTGCCGATGATACTACTTTCTTTTGTTTGGGTAAAAATTTGGAACAAATGTTTGAGTTGATGAATATTGAGTTTGTTAAAATACAAACTTGGTTTAAATTATACAAGTTATCGTTGAACCTTGATAAAACTAATTATATGATATTCAGTAAAAAAAAGGATAACTGTCGACGTTCCATTCAATATTGATCATGTTGTGATAAACAGGGTAAGGGAGATAAAGTTTTTGGGTGTTATTATTGACGATAAACTGTCATGGAAACAGCACGTAAATTTTGTAAGAACAAAGATGTCTAAGTCCATTGCAGTATAAAGTTAGGGATTTATTGAATGATAAAGCCTTGTACTTGCTATATAATACAATTATAGTGCCTCATTTAATTTATTGTATAAATGTGTGGGGAACAGCATATAAAACTATAACTAGGCCGGTTTTTATTTTACAGAAAAGAGCAATACGAATTATTACAAGAAAGCATTATTGTCATCCTTCTAGTATTTTGTTTAGTCAGTTGGAATTATTGAAGTTCTATGATTTGGTTGACTACCATATTCTTTTAATACTGTTTGAAGCTCATAACTGCACGCTACCTCCAAACATTCAAACTCATTTTTTTTAAAGAAAAAGTACCTATAATCTTAAGGGAATGAACATTTTTATAAAACCACAGTACAGGACTAGTTTGAAGGGTCAGTCTACTCTAATTCAAGGTATAAGTCTGTGGAACGGTTTGGAAAATAATGTTAAAATAGTAAAGACAATGCCTATGTTCAAGAAAATGATTAAGACTAGATTTTTGAAAAGATACATATATTAATTTATCTAAAGTGTACCATATAATTGAGATAAGTTATTTGTCATGGTATATAGACGGCTGAGACGAGCCGGTCTGAGAAGCTCAGTCCTCACCTCGTTCTACAGGTGTGCAGTGGAGAGCGTCCTGTGCTCCAGCATCAACGTGTGGCATGGAGGCTGCACAGTTGCAGAGAGGAAAGCTCTACAAAGAGTGGTGAAGGCTGCACAGAAGTCTGTGGGAGTCAGTCTCCCCACCATCACAGACATTTACACCTCCAGATGCAGAAAAAGAGCCACCTGCATCATGAAAGACCTCACTCACCCAGCACACTCACTCTTTGCACCACTCCCCTCGGGACGGAGGTTGAGGAGCATCAAATGTAGAACCACTAGACTGAGGAACAGCTTCTACCCTGAGGCTGTCAGACTCATGAATAAATAAATAATAAGAATAAACACTGCAAAATGTCACATCATGCTGATACTGATCTGTTTCTTGTTGCTGCGTTCATCTGTGACTATCTGCGTTCATCTGTGACCATCTGCTCATGTTCGTGCTGCTGTTTATAATGATGTTTTTCTACTACATTAGGGCTTAGTGTATTACTAGCTGATGTCTCTCTTAGTTAATCCTAGATGTTATTATTGTTTTTCTCTTGCATTTGTTGTTGGATGTAACTGGGACCCTGTGTACATAATCTCGTTTTCAACACATGTACTACATGCGGTGCAAATGACAATAAATTCTCTCTGACTCTGACTCTGACTCTGATATTATTCAAAAATGATTGTTGTCTGATTTGAAAATTTGATAATTTGAGTTAATTTTTGTTTTAAAGAAGGGGCAGATACGATAAGATTATTTTCTTCTTCTGCCACCTTTCATTTTATGTATTGTTTACTTTTACTATGTGATTTTGTAAATTGTTTTTTGTGTTTTTTAAATATGAAATGAATAAATAAACTATTAAAAAATGTTTCTTAGTTGAGTGTATTTCTTAGCTTATATCCATAGTACTGTTTCTTTTACAGTTTGTTTGCTATTCTTGGATGTAACTGGGACCTGTGTAAACAATATTGTTCCACCTCATTCACCACATGTGATGCGAATGACAAGAACCTTGTCCTATTGTAGCAAGACTATCCAGATAATGTCACAGATGATGAGTGTGTATGTACTGTATTTCAATTCAATTCAATTCAGTTTATTTATATAGCGCCAAATCACAACAAAGTTGTCTCAGGGTACTTTACAGGAGCATCCACACATGGAAAAGCCAATTAGTAAAGTTCTCTGTCTAAGGTACTGTAGGTAAAATTGAAACATATTTTTGCAGTCAACTTTTACTGACCTTTTAATTAGCTATTTGTTTTTATTTTAATGAACCAACAATTAATTTATTTAAGAAAAATTAAAAATAAATGCATAAATTAATTACAATATCAGGCATGGTATCATAATATGGGAAATACAGTTGTGCAGTTGGTGGAGCTGTTTCCTCTCAGCAAGCATATTTACCCTGGTTCAAGTCCTGGTCCGGGGGCCTTTCTGTGTGGAGTTTGCATGTTTGGTCCCGTGCATGCGTGTTTTCTCTGGGTACTCCAGTTTCCTCCCACAGACCAAAAACATGCATGTTAGACTGATTGGTAACTTTAAGTTGTCCCTATGTGTGAGTGAGAGAGTTTTATTTGTCTCTCTGTGTCCCTGTGATAGACTGGAGACCTGTCCAGGGTGTCGCCCACCTCTCCCACAGTGACAGCTGGACATGGACACCAGTGACCCAAAAAGGAAGAAGCAGGTAAAGATAATGGATGGATGGATGGTATCATAAAAATCAGAATGTGTTCTTTCATTGTAATTTTGAATAAAACAATGTTTTTATTGTTTATTTGTAAACTATTTTTTTCTTTAAAAAATATACTTGAAAGTTCAGAAAAAGTGTACAGACATCTTAAAGAGTTGTGGGTGTTTTAATATTCAAATTATGTATTGAAGGTGAAGCAATGCCGCAACAATTGATGTGCTTTTTCTCATTTCATCAAGTGCAAATTATATTTTTAACATATATTTGTTATCAATGTTTTGTCTAAGAAGCCCTCTTTGAGTTTCACTGTGAGTTATGAATCTTAAAGTGGGAACAAGCTGAGGTGTCAGTTCAAAATTTCAATGATCTTAAGTGAGATAATTTAAATAAAATGTGTTCACTTCTAGATCTAGGCTGTTTCTACGTTAACAGTAATAACCAATATTTACTTTATATCGTATGCATGTAAATATGTGGCATTTTGACATTTTGAGTCATTCCATAAAGGTCAATGACTCAAGTCAAATTGAACCATATTTTTAGCTCTTCCATCAGGCATCAAATGAAGGCAAACTCACTTGCACGACTGTATGTGAAACCATTTTAAATACAGGGGAAATGCCACGTTAATGTTTTTTTGTTTGTTTTTTTGTAACATATAAATGAGTAAATATATTTTATTTAATCTTAGAAAAAACTGTTCCTAACTGCAGATCATAGCTGTGGTAAAAACGTACTTTGTGAACCGTGAAAACCTTAAAATACATTTATTCAAACATTATTTACATCACTGCAGATTAAAATTTCAATGCTTTTACATTTCACTGCATTTATTTAACGCCCCCAACATCAGAGAATCATTAACAGTTTCATAATGTCAAAGCTACACATTCTAAACGTTGAGTTTGCAGCCTTCATACAATGTTAATACAACTATTATTTCTTCTGCCCAAGAAGCGATCTACCTAAACAGGTTGAGAATATTTGTTTTGTCACTTGGGAAAGATAAAAAAATAATAAAAAATTAGTTCACCAGCATAAAATAACCAGTAATAATAATAATAATAATACATTTTATTTGTAGGCGCCTTTCTTGGCACTCAAGGTCACCTTACATTGTCAATCATAAAAAATAAAATAAAAATAAACCAGACACATTAAAAACATAGAAAAAACAAGTAAAATGAATTTTAAAAAATAAAATAAAAAATAAGACAATGCAATTGTCGACGTTCCATTCAATGGAACAGGGTACTTAAGTATATGTACACAGGTACATAACCAGTACAAACAGTGCTGTTGTACAGGGTACTTAAGTATATGTACACAGGTACACGATCTTTCTTTTGTAATCAAAATATATATCCACTTCTAAAACCCGTGTCTATCACAATATGCTGCATGTAACCTGCTCCTTTCACTTTTTCTCTGTTTGACGATGATCTCAACCGGTGAAATGTTAGAACATTGATTTAATATTAACTTAAGATGTTTGGTGTGGACTTGTTCCTGTTTAAAGTGCTTTATAAATAAAATGGTATGGTATGGTATGGTATGTTGAGCAACATAAGTCATATGTCTAAAAAAGTTAAGTCTGGTTCTCTGGACATTCAAAAAACTAAACTAAACAAAAAAATTGTAGAAACATTTCATCTTTCATCTGAAAGACTTCTTCAGTCTGAGATGCTGTATTCAGCTCAGTCTTTTAAATAGCACCCTCTCACAGTGGATCAACCAGTTTGCTGCAGACAGCCAAAACCAGCTGCTCACATATAAGGAGGACCATCAGCCTAACGTCATAAGTCATATGACAATGTAAAATAAAAAATAAAAAAATACAAGTCATTCAATTAGGTGTTGTCTAAATATGACTGAGTGCATATCATGATTGAGAAATCAAGGTTTCTGGCTAGGTAGAATGCTTCAATATTGTCTAGGAATTAAATGAACACCCCCTTTTCAAAGTAACACAGCCACCCCGAGAATACCCAATCTGTAAATGAAGTAACGTGGTCATAAATCAGGAGGTTGTATTGAAATCAATCCCATGCCTGTTTTGCTGTCTTACCAGCCTAACGCTGCAGGTTTGTGATGCACAGCTTCCATCAGTAACCAGTGGAATGGAAAACGGACCACACTTTGTTAAAGAAATGAACTACGACAGGGCTGTCAGGCATCCTGTGGAGAAATTCACTCTTCTTGTTACCCAGGTAGAGAGCTTGGCCTATCTGGCAGGGAACCTGACTTATAACCACCACAGTTTTTTTACACCCTTTCTGTGTTTTCTGTCAAAGTGTCTGCTCTCTTTGTCTTTGCCAGTGTCTTTCTCTGCTCCAGACCCCTGCCAAAGTCTTGTTTAATCCCTCTCATTGTAATTGATCTCCTTCCCTTGTTTCTTTTCTCTGCAGCTGTCTCTGCAACTCTATAAGGGTATGCTTAATTAAAACAGGTGATGAATGGTCCCTTGTACTGACTCAAAAAAAAAAGAAAAAGAAAAAAAGAAAGCAACATGGTAGAAATGGGGTGCAAGAACTTTAAAGCAAAAAAAAAGAAAAAACATAACAAAGTGAACTGCTAACATAATCAGGCTACAGCCTTAACAATAAAAGATATCTGGTATTTTTGAAGTCCTAAATAATCTTTAAAAACTAAAACCAAATCTGCTACATGACTTATTTAAACAAAATATATCTGTTGGAGAAAAAAGATTCTCTCTTAGCTTGCTTACATAAAAATAAAAAATAAACACTAAATGGCAGGAGAAGATTTTTAACAAGTATTTTACTTGCAAGGACTCATTCAAGACATTACATATACAGAAAGCATGGAACATCACCAAAAGAGCATCAAACAGAATTTGCTGCAAACTTTTATACACCATCAGAGTCCAGCAGGCTTTTCCTCATAGTCAGCTGCAGTCAGACACATAGACATGATCCATGGCCGCCGGCTAGTCGGCCTCCAGATTGAGATATGAGAATGTTTTGGGCATGTTCTCATGATATCAACACCAGTGAGGCACTGTGAGGCAGCGATCTGGACTTCAGGTCAAGACAACAGAATATTTGTGCATGCAGCACAGAAAAATGTTCTCATCCATAATATAATAAAAAGATTAATACCAAAAATGATCTAACATCCCCCCCTGTTTATGGGTTATTTTATTACATTATCAATATAAATCCTTGCAAGCAGAGATGCTTTTATGCATGTGATGGAAAAAAAAAACTTAGGACGGGGTGTCAAACTCACAAAAGGGGAAAAAAATTACTACCTTTTTCAAACTAAGGGCCAACTTCAGAATCTGCATTAACTCAAATCAGATTCCCAACCTCTTTTCTTGGTCGCAGGTTCCTCAACAAGAGTTTGATTGGTCTCATTTGATTTTCTCTGTTGTGGTTTTGACAGCATAATCAAAGATTACTGGAAAAATTCTGATGATGAAAGTATTTTACGTTTCATATATCATCTTGGAGGCCAGATAAGACGTCAACAAGGGCTACATTTGACCCCTGGGCCTTGAGTTTGACAGATGTGCCTTAGGGAAACGCATGGTGCGTTTACATGGACATAAGTAATCAGATCAAACGGCCAATCGGATCAAAAGTGTGTCATGTAAACACCCCGTTCGGATCATTTTTTGTGTTTTCGGCGTGATCCGTCCTAATTTGTGATCAGTTCGAAACAGGTGGTTTACACCGATCCGTTACCCGTTCGGTGTGCATGTAAACACTTGATCTGTTCCGTTTATCAAACTGTCCTGACTGCGCATGTGCGCTGCGCACCCCCCCCCCCCACTCCACCCCTCGTGTTTCCTTCTCCGCCTGGCTAGTGGAGATGCTAACGCATGGTGGGGAAGCAAAACTGGTCGGTGAGCGATGCAACATTTGTAATGGAAACATTAAAATAGCTCAAAACTATCGAACGCCTTGACCGAACGTGTAGGAACACGGAGTTATTTAAACAAGTACATGAAAAGCTGGAAGAAGCTGGAGATCGCTGGAAGTGCTTGAAAGCTAAGTGCTACAAAGCTAAAAACAACAACGGGAGAAGTACGACCCCACCACTTTTTCATTTTACGTGTTGATGGACGAACTGATGACAGCTCTGCCACTTGCCATCACAGCAGGCAGCGGTGTGGATCTTATGAGGAGAGGAATCTGAGGACTACAGCCCCAATGCTAACCAGAGGAGCATAGCATCCTTTCTGGTAAGTTAGACTCTTCAAACCACATTAACCCTCTGTACTGTATTACCTGGAGTAATTAGAAACAACAAATATGTTAAAATGTAATTATAATAAGAAATAAGAGTACAGTAGCTTTAGGGCAGTACAGTACTACTGTACTTTAGATTATAACACTACTTCAACTAACCACATAATTAACCTAACAAATTTCAACATATCAGTAGTCCAGTTAAACTTTATTTTGTTTGTTTTTCAGATGATGAGTCCAGCTTTGAAGAGGCAGCTGGCAGCAGCACACAACAGACAGTGGCAGGTGATGGTGGCAGTGATGGTGGCAGGTGATGGTGGCACGTGGCAGGTGATGGTGGCAGGTGATGGTGGCAGGTGGCAGAAGATGCAAGAGTCCCACGTCTTCTACTGAGAAATCCCAAGAAGTTCACACATGTGCTTTAGAACAACTCAAAACTGATTTGAAAATGTTTCAATTCTCCACAACCATGTTTCTTTGTCCCCTGACAGATCTGTAAATGTATTTTTTACACAGACATTAGGATTGATAGTTTATGGTACAATTAAGATGTCCTAACTTAATACAGTCAGATGGTTTAATAAGGACTCTGAGTTTCTGCATGACTCACAGGATAAAAACACATTTGCTGCTCTATCAGGATACAGAAACATACATTTTGGAAGTAAAATCAAATATTTTGTCACCAATTTTTAGTTGTCCTAAATCACATGCATACATTGAAATTGTGAAAGTATGTGATGAGTTGATAAAGAAGTTACTGAAGAAGTACAGTAACTGTAGTTTTAAATGACCAAATAATGTTTTTTTGTTTTTGTTGTCATCATTACAAGATTTGATCTGTGCACATGGTCTGTTTTGCACAAACGTTTTGAATGTTTAATTTTTGTTTTTCTGATATACCTCAAATTGCACTAAGAATGAAACATGTTTCTAACAAGCAATATCAATTGTTTACAAGAATTTGTTAAAATGTTTGGTCCATTAAAGAGCTCAGATGTTCACTAGTATTATTTGCAGTTTTTTATTGTGATAATATATTTATACAAATGTTAACTGGCTGCATGTGAACACAAATACATGACAAGTATCTTTAGAAGAACTCTCCACCGTGACTTCAGCAACCTGAAGGTCATCTCTACCTCCACCTGACAGTGCTCAGGTAAACATTAAATGACTTGAGGAGTCAGACGAGGAGAGTTTGTGTATCCTTTGACGAGCCAGTCCAACAGCAGGTATGTTCCTCACAGACTGCAAAAAAAGAACATGCCAATATTTAGTGTTCAACTTTTTATTTGTTTAAAGGCATGGTTCAAACAAATTTTATTTTAAATAAAACTTTACAGTAAGTATGTCTACTGATTACTTAGCTGTAATAGTTGTAAAACTAAATACAATATAGTAAATGTTAGCCTTACATTTTGGCAACATTTAACTCCATTTGTTTAAAGACATGGTTCAAACAAACGTTTTTTTTTAAATAAAACTTTACAGCTAAGTATGTCTACTGATTACTTAGATACTAAATACAATATAGTAAATTTTAGCCTTACATTTTGGCAACATTTAACTATTTGTTTAAAGACATGGTTCAAATAAACATTTTTTTAAATAAAACTTACAGCTAAGCATCTCTACTTTGAGATACTTAGCTGTAATCGTTGTAGTAATACTAAATACAATATAGTAAATACAGTATTAGCCTTACTTTTGGCAACAGATGAGCCCTTTGATAGAGTCTGAGTGGCGCAGGACGTTGGCATCATGGCACTGCCTGCAGAGGCGGCTCCAGGGGGGAGCTAGGGGGTGCTATAGCTCCCCCTGGAAAAGTCACAGCACCCCCTTAGCACCCCCAAGAAAATATCAGATTATTTTCTTTTTCATCTGAGTTAATATTCTTTAACATGTGGTTGTTGTGATGTTTTCCTTGCAATACACAACAATTTTTATTTTTAATCAGTGATTATATTGAGTAAAAAAAACAATTTGATCCACCAGCTGAAGCCCACAAAGATGAGTGATGCTCTCAACACTGACCCAGTAAGGAGCAGAAACTGGTGACATGATGCCTCTGGTTATGCCATTTTTAGCTAATACAACTTGATAAATCATTTCCTGGCTTGCAGTGTTATAATAAATTATTTTATCTGATCACTTTAAATAACTACTTTCAACCAAAACCCTAAATAAACTGTTTATTAAAATAGTCTAACTGTATCTGAATACAAGCACGTATAAAACTGAAATAATTCCTGTTCAAATAGTTAATTTTGCCTAAGACAAGAGAATTAAGCCTTGACTGGTTCATTATTATTATTATCACTAAAGTAGAATATATCGATAAAGTTGTTGTTGGCCAGTAAACTGACCAGTGGGTGCCAAACTTTAATGAATGAAAAATAAATAAAACAAAAGTAATGGGGCTGAGATGGAAAAGGTGTCACCCTTCTTTCTCTGTCTCACTCTTCGTCATGGCTACAAGCTTCTACCCCGAAGTTGTTAGACTCATGAACCCCCTAGTCAGGAGTATCTCAGTAAAAACAAATCACTGTAATACCATTTGGTTATGTGCTGCTGATCTCATGCTGCTGATCTATTTCATGTTGCTGTGTTCACTCGTCTTCATCAGCTCACACCGACTCATGTTCGTGCTGCTGTTGTTTGGCGCATTGTTTCATACTAGTAGTGCTTAAAGTGCGACTAAACCCAAAATTAACTTTTTCTAGCTGATAAACTCCCTAGAATGTGTTTGAAATATTATCTAGCACTATGGCTGTGTTTATTTTCACATAATTGTGCATATATGTGTAAATTGGCAATATTTGGCAATATTTGGTCTAAAAATGTGTTTACGGTAGTTCTATGGGTTGAACTGGTGGATTACACCTTAATTTTCTTATTTGTGCAAACGCTCATGTGTGACATGTCTGCTCATGTGTGATGTCACACAGGTGGTTCAAGCAGAGCCAATCCCCTGCAGAGATGAGAAGTGCATACCTTATATGGAAATGCTGCATTTCACTCCTGACAAGCGGTTTTATTTTTCTTTTCATTTTCATTTTTTTAGGCCTTTGGTTTTGGATGGAATGGGTGGAATAGATAAATACATCTACATGTTTATTCTTTGTTGTTGCTTGGTGTATGTTGTTGGCTAGAGGTTTAATTTGTTTTAGGTTGTTGCAGGTGGAGGCGTGAACAAAAGCACAACTCTACCTCCACCCCTCCTTGTCTCTCGACACGCCCATTTTCAGGGAGATTTTGGAAGGAGGAGTTACCGTCTCAACCTGGGTTTAGTCTCACTTTAATGTATTTTTAACCCAGGTCTCGGATCTTTTCACCGATTTTCGTTACAATTTGTATTTTTGTTGGATGTAACTAGGACCCTGTGTAGTTTTGTTCCACCATATGTACCACATGTGATGTGAATGACAGTAAATACACATTGACCTTGAGAACTGAAAGAACAAATGATCCTTCGTAGCACCCTCAGTAAAATGCTAAGCCCCCCCTTAGCACCTGCAGAAAAATATCTCTGGAGCCGCCACTGACTGCCTGGCATCGTGACACTGATGCTCCAGAAACAGGAAAACAGAGGAAGAATAGTAATTAATAACAAATACAGACAGTATCACGCAGACAGGTAGAAAAATAAAGGACAAAAAGTTTATTAGCATACAGCGTTTTTATTATCTTACCAACAGTTGTCCACGACAGCTTGGAGGACAGAGGACGTCCAGCGCTCTCATCCTGTGAATAAAAAAACTAAAAGCACGCGCTGCTTCACCTGTAGTTCAATCAGGGAGTGCAGTAAAAAACTCAGTCGCCGTCATTACAATCTGGTGCGGGTCCATTTTTGACGTCTTGTTTACTTTCGTCCCGGAAGTAACTTCTTCTTCTGTGGTTTTAACGGAAGTAACTTCTTCTTCGGTGTTTTTTTAAGGGGAGTGTACCACTCTGCGCATGTCAGAACTTCTGATCAGAATAAAAGCCTGCTGCATGTAAACACTCGTCATGAACGGATTGTGCCCATGTAAACGGTGCTATCTAATTATGCGATCAGAACACATTTCAATCAGGTCACAAAATTTTGTCCATGTAAACACAGCTAGTGCCCCTTTGACAATGACCTTGAGGCGCATTTAACATCCCTCCTG
>JBBPBX010042740.1:13719-28254 GCA_038048925.1 Garcialebias charrua | reverse complement strand
GACTGAACAATTAAAAGTGAAATCCAGCTCTAACTGTTACATTCACTTAATGAATACTTCTTTGATCACAAAATAAATTAGAAAGGAACTTTTGCTTACAAAAATGTCATAATAACATTAGATTGTTTCAGCACATTGACATACAGACATAAAATCTTTATTCTAATCAGCACACCCATAAAACTACTTTTATTGATCATTTATTCAGTAAGACGTCTTGATATTAAATGTCCACCTCCACCAGACATGTGCAGTCTGACCTCAATACCTCTTTTTATCCACCTAACTTGACACTATTCCTCCATCATCTATTAATCCATACATCATTCATCCATACATCCATCTATTCATCCATCTGTTCATCCATCCATCCTTCCATTATCTGCTTCTTGTTCTGGTGTTGGGGACTTGGGAAAGCCAGAAATCTCTTACCACAGGTGTTTGCCTACAAGCCCCTCCCCTCGCTCTGGTTCCAGGGTTGGGCCCCAGTAACTCACATCAACAAGGGAGCTGTGTCGTTAGGAGCTGGTAGGCATTCTACCCATTTGGTAAATGCACAGGTTACCGTGAGAAAATATTTATTTCCTCTAGAGCTCTTAGTGAGTGGTCCAACCCAGTCGATCTGGAGGTCAGACCATGGGAATGCAATGCCTCTGCTTTGCAGTGGTGCTCTGTGAAGTGGTCTGGTTGGCTGAAACTGGCCACACACCACGCACCCTTCAATGTAGTCCTTGACATCCTTTTTCATTCCAGGCCAATAGGCAATTTGTTTTAATGCCGTCAGCGTGGCTTTATCTCCTTTGTGTCCTGCGGACGGGAGATCATGGGCATGGACTAACATTACCCCCCTTTGGTCATGGGGAACCACGAACACAGGTGAGGACGTTGGTCCATGAGCGAAAGTTAAGATGCCCTTGATTAGTTTTAGCTGTTTGCGCAGCTGATAGAGGACCTTAAGGTCTGGATCGGAATCCAGGTCGTCTTTAGACGGACTATTTTTGTTCGGATCAGTCAGGTACAGTATCATGGAGTTGATAGCAGGATCCGACTTTTGTAGTTGGATGATGTCTGGGTCAGTCAGTGCAGGTCGTACAGAGACTGCGTTGTCAGCAGGTCTGGCTGCGGCCTGTGCACGTGTGACTGCCATAACTCTGACTGAAGGTTGTGTTGGCAGAGTCTCGATTAACCAGGAGGGGTCGAAGGACCATAGAGGACCTTCGTCGGCTCCTTCTTTGGCTAAGGAGTCTGCAATGTCATTGTAGTGCTTGTCATCGCCTGGGACTCTAGAATGCCCTGGAACTTTCTTCCAGTAGATCTGTAAGTCGTGTGATGTCACCAAGTGATCACACGCTATGAAAAGCTCTTTGTGTTTGACCACTTTTCTGTCGCTTGTTAGGAAACCGTTCTGTTTCCACACAGCGAGGTGACAAGCGAAACTCAAACGAGCATAGTTAGAGTCAGTGCAGATGACTAGGGTCTTGATGGAGTGTGCTACTACCATCTGGAGAGCTATTAGGATCATGATCACGACAATCTCAGCGTACCGAGAAGTCTGAGAGCCTGATTTGTAGCTGAAGGTGATCTGCTCTTGGTCTTGGAGGAGGACCCCTCCAACACCTGCCCTACAGATTTTGTCGCGGAGGAACGAAGATCCATCCACGTACAATGTTGTCATATCTTTGCAGATATTGTCATCAAAGAAGTGGTGATTCGGGTCTTCAGTTACTGGGGGTTTAACCTCAACTGGCGGCTGGGTGGCTGGTACATCTTGTGTACACTTCTGGCAGATTGCCAAGTCCGTCCCCAGATGAGACTTCTTGTTTTGACCATAACGTATGTCTAGGTTAAAACTTTGAAGCGCCATGAGCCACGTTGCAACACGTGAGTTTGTTACCACACCATCTCTGATGCGTTGGCTGTTTAGGAATGTCACTGGCTGGTGTTGTGTTTCCACAACGATTTTCTGTCCACCAATGTAGCTGGAGAAATGTTTTACTGCCCACACTGTGGTCAGTAGAGCTTTCTCACCGTCTGAGAATCTCAACTCGGGGCCTGCCATCGTTTTGCTGGCGTAGGCCACTACACGTTTGTCTCTGTCGTGTATTTGGTATAGACCTGCACTTATGCAATGAGCTGAGAAGCCCACTTCCAAGTAAAGCTCTTTGTTGTAGTCTGGGTAGACTAAACATGGGGCTGACTTGATCCTGTCTATAAGAGCGTCCATTGCCTGCTGCTGTTTGTCAGTCCAGACAAATGGGACGTCTTTCTTTAGGAGTTCAGTCAGTGGCTTTGCAAGGTCTGCATAGTTCTCTATGAACTGGTTCGAGTAGTTACACACGCCAAGAAAACTTTGTAGTTCTTTGAGATTGGTGGGGACCTTGAGATTGTCAAGGCCTTGGGCACGAGTTAAGATGCCATGGTTTGGTTTAAGCCGTTCACGCAGTGTATCGGGAAGCTTGTACAGGAACCTCATAGGCTTCGGCCAACGTTTCTCCGTACGTTTACCTCTTTCTGCGTAATTCAGGTGTGTCACAACTGTCGGCGCAGTCGCTGGTGTGTCTGACTGGTCAGACCGCGGTGCGTCACTGTCGTTGTGATGTGTGTCTTCCCACTTCATGACTGAAGAGGTGCTCTTTGAGTCTGTAAGAACTATGTCATCTCTGAGTAGTTCTATACTCAAAAGCTCTTGAACCAAGGTTTCATCGAAAGCTTGGCTGATGGCTGAATTACCTGTCCCAGAGGACAGTACAGCGTCTGTGGTGTGGGATCCTCGGACCTCCACACAGTCTACTACCTGTGGTAGAGAGTGAGAGTACACCCCCCTTTTGTTGGAGGAGGGGTCCTCAAAATCTGTGACACTGAAATCCAAGTGACTGTCAGCATGTCGCGGACTGCCACTTCCAGGACTCACATGTCCTTGAACCAAGGTTTCATCGAAAGCTTGGCTGATAGCTGAATTACCTGTCCCATAGGACAGTACAGCCTCTTCGGTGTAGGATCCTTGGATCTCAACACCTTTCACTACCTGTGGTAGGTAGTGTTCAGTGAGTGCTGACTGTGTCAGCTCGCAGAGGAGGTTCTCTTGTCGGGCCAGAGTCTGGTCCAACTGTTGAGTCTCTACTGTCTCATCTGTAGTTGAAGGTTCACTTACCGGGCTTGTGACCACGGTTGGGGAGTCCCTCGTGGCCACTGCGGTACCTGCGGTTAGGCAGTCTGTACCACAACGAGGAGGCACTTTTATTGGCAGGGGTTTTCTCACTGTTGCCCACATTTCCTGTTGACCATAATCTATAATCGCTTCAAAACGGTTTATAAAGTCTTGGCCAACCAGAAATGGGAATGAGTCAAGTGTGGACACATACACTGGGTGGTGTAGTGTCGTTTTGCCAATCTGCATGTGAACCATAGCTATGGCTGTTAGGGTTGTTCTCGTCTCTGCGAGACCCTGTAGCTCAATAGCACATTCCTCAAAGGGTATTTGCCCGTCAACACCGTTAGCGGCGGTCCTCAGCTCCTCGAACAGCTTGGCCGACATAATAGTTATATCAGAACTGCCATCCAGGAGGGCTTCACGCTCAAGGACACCTTCCAGTGTGATGGGCAGGTAGGCTTTCTTAGCCACCCCCCTTTGCATAAAGTTACACAGAAACCTCACAGGTCTTTGTCCACGTTTCTGTTCACGTGTGACTCTGGCTGTGTAATCTTGTTTACTGTCAGCATCTTGTTGGCTGTCAGCATCATGACCTTCAGGATGTTGTTGTGTGTCAGCAATTGGTTTGCTGTCAACATCCATGGCAATGTCAGAAGTAGTGTGCGCTGAGTTATTTGTGTGCTCTGAGTCTTTGTGAAAGACAGTGCTACACATCGCTCCAGGTTGGTCAATGTTGATAGTGTCATTATCAATGATAATGCCACTCATTGTAACAGGTTGGTCAGGCACAGTAACATTCAAATCTACTGACAAACTACTTACTTCCTCTGTCTCTTCCGAGCATAGAGGTGTTGGGCCATTATTCCGGGACATTTGTGACTCCTTGCCTATTTCGAACTGTTCTGTTCGAGGCGCGGGAGGTGCAGTTCCAAGGCTCGGGGGTGTCTGTTGGGACAACGCATAGTTACATGAGTATAGGTCCCCATCCTTCAATTTCTTTTGAAGTCCACCCACCGATTGACCTTGGTTTTCACCCATCTGGTTCGATCTGAACCATTTTGGTTTCTTTCTCCCGCGGATACCCCCACTTTGTGGTTTGTCAGGTTGAAAGGTCTGTTTCTTTTCGCCTTTGTTAGGAGAGGGAGTTGATGAACTTGTCCCTTCTAGCTCCAGCGAGTGGGATTTGACCGCTTCATTCGGGGACACCTGTAAGGGTGTTTTGGCTAGCATGTTAGCTGCAAAGACATCCGCAGCACACTCTACTATTTCATTCAAAGATGTTGCTTCTAAATCACCCCAGGCCAAGTTCCATGGCAACTCGAATCTAACATCAGGGATTAGATTATCCCTGAAAACAGATTTGAAAAGCGTCTGCTCTTCCAGGTCAGGTTCCATCATGTCACCTATATACGCCTTCAAAATTCTGGCAAAGAAAAAATATGGATGTTCATCGTTTCTCTGCAAGACATTTCGGGCAGCTGAGTAGTCACCACACAATGAGAAAGATTTTTCCTCTGTGCAAGGTGCAGGGGGAGCAAGTTCATGGCTCCGGGGTTCCTCTTGGTACCCTCTGATGTATGGGTCTTCTAGAGGCACATACTGTATGAGCCTTGGACGCGTACCGTCTTGAACTTCCATCTTTAACTTGATTTTTTGTGAAAATCAATAAGACAGTTCCAAATTTAATGTGTGCAAATAAATCTTCACTTTTAATGCAGCACTGAGTCAATCAAACTAATCAGCTGTCTGGTATAAGTGTTTCACTGTGTAATAAGTATTTCTATTCATAGGTACCTCCTTCAGGTTTTACCCTCAAATGAATTGTAAAAGTTAAATGCCTTTTTGCAGTGTTAACTTTAAAATATAACTTATTTTTCAACAACAGTTACTAACTAACCCAAGCATGACGTCCGTTTTACTTACTCAAACACTATTTAAAAGATTCGAGATAAATACATTGTTCACACTAAAATGTACCCAGAATGCTGCTCCATTATGCCTTAAAAAGATGTATTGCAGTTTGGCTAAACTGTTTTGCTGTATTTTGACAGTTATCAGGAGTGAAAAATAGATCACCTGTTTATTTTAAATATTTTTTATCTAAAATAAACTGGAGGTGTTTGTGTGCTTAGCATAACATGACAGATGGCATTCCAAATAAAAATCAGTGACTTTTATCAATTTGTTGTCTGTTGACATCCTCAAAGTTGTTCTGCTATCTTTGTTTTGATTTTTTGTGAAAATCAAGTCAGCAGATGCTTTCTGTTTATTTTAAATTTTGTATTTAAAATAAACTGGAGTCATTAATTTTACACAGAAAAACGTTAAAAATGCAATTTTTAACTAAAAGTGTACAGTGTACACCAATTCTGTTTAAAATTCAGAGATGTGAAGAGCTTAATGTGGAAATTCTCTGTTCTCCATCATTTTATTTATTAATTTTATTTAATCTGAAAATCAAATAAAAGATGCTTTTTTGAGTGTTATTTTAAATCTCTTCAGTATTTAAAATGAGCATCAATTGTTCGTCTGTACCTCTGTTATTCAAAAATTCTTTATTTAAAATAAACAGGATTTTTTGTTTGTGTACAGAACAATTTTAAAGCTGGTAATTTCACCATAAAAATGCTGACTTTTTCATGATGTTTTTTTTTTAGAAAACTCATCTATTAACGTCTTTTAACCAACAGGGGGCAGTTTTGAGTCTTAATTTATCACGTGGAGACTGAATTATTTCATTCAGTATTTAACTGAAAAACTACCTTTTAGAGTTAGTTTCTAGTATGTTCGTGATAAACGCTCGAACTGCGGTCTTGTCAGAGACAAATTTATGTTGTTAGACAGTTTAGATGGCTTAAATTGAGTTTTTTAAACTTTTAGTGAAACCACTTTTCACCGTGTGTGTGTGAACTGCGTCTGATTGTCACTCAATGTGCATCAGGAAATGACGACAAGAATGGGCGGGCCAACGCAGCGTGCGTAGCGCGTCACCAGCTTCGTACGTAAGCGAGGCGGAGCTCGCTACAAAATACGTGACGTCAACAAATCAATCACAGCGTATGTAGTTCATTCTACAAGCCTACACGGCGAATGTAGATCCTTACCTTCGACCAATGTCGTGCCGGAAATGACGACAAAATGGGCTGGTCGCAACGGCGTGCGACGTGATTGACAGCTCACAACAGCGAATCAGCGTTCGCCACAAGAGTGATTGACAGCACACAACAGCGAATCAGCGTTCGCTACAAGAGTGATTCACAGCACACAGCACTCGTTTCATCCAATCACAGCTCATAAACAAACATGTAGACACACGTCTTCTTAACGTTAGCTTGCACAGCAGAAAACAATTTCACAGCTCTGTAAAACAACTCAAACGCTACAATTTAACTTCCCAAAATGCTGAAACATGCGGCGCGCACATCTAGACAGGCCAACTTAGTCACGCTCAGTAACCCAGCACTGCAGCTGTTGAACAACACGGACTCTCACGGAGTCACTCAAGGTCGGTTCCGTCCACGTTAAAGGAGCAGAACTCGGGTTTCACGAACCACTAACCGACACGTTCTAACATATATGCTGCTTCGACCTTCTTTAAAATGTAAAAACCACAACAGCAATCTTGTAGATGTTAAATTAGCTTCCAGGCACTATGACTCGGCGGTCATTTCAACAAAGCTCCGTACAGGAGTCTGTGCGAGTGAGCTGGATCGGAACCGAACCAGAACCTCCACAGACTACGGCTGACAAAAACTTCACCTGAATGCTTCCAACAGCGCTTGCAGTGTTGAAACGAATAACAATCCCTCAGCCTCAAATGATAAAAACACGCAGAATCTGCCTGCTTTGAACACTTCCAGCCAAAATTATTATCCTCAGAGTTTAAAACTTGGATCCTTTTATGCAAACATGACGTTACAAGTTCATGACTGAGACCACAGATTTATCAATAAACTTTTAGAAGCCGATACGAGGCCACCAGATGTAAAGGGGTTAAAGGGGGTCAGTTTAATACTGACCTCCTTTTTACCTTAATTTACTTATTCAGATTGAATAGTAATTTCACGGATTCTCTTCTTTTTCAGTTTATTCAATATTTCTGTGATCTTTATGATGGATAAATAAACAGAGCCATTAAGTGACAATGGACACGTTAACTTAGTTTGATATGTCAAAGAGACACTATCATTTATTTAAAATAAATCAACTAAATTAACACCATTACACTTGATTGACATGATTTCACTTTCTTTCAATTCAAATACGTCAGCACACTTAAATTTAACACAACAGACATAAATATTAGATGTTAAGCATATTTAGTCTGTGGGCTCTTTAACTTAAAAATATAGTTTCCAGCTTAGGTTGAGAGGGAAAAGAAATAGGAGGAAAGATTTAAGAAGAAAATTATCCTGAGCATGAGACCAGAGTGACACTTTTCATCCGACTTCTGCTAAAATCCAGGTACGTTTTGTAAACAGCTCCTTTACCTTTTGACGACCGCCCGGTAAGAGGGAAGACACCAGCCTTCAGATGCACAGAGTCCTTTAGTCCCAGCACGTCCAAAACTGGTTTTAGTTTACGTTTCAACGTCTCCTGGCTTCCGCGTTGGTCATCAGAGAATATGTCAGCTTCAGGCCTCTGACTTCAAGATAAACTTATTCCAGGAGGGAATAAACAAAGTTTTTGAGCTCGGCTTGTTCGAAGTAGACTCATAACAGCCTGTTATCAGTCCTTAGCTGAAGACGCCGGTCGTTAGCTCTTGACCACACGTGTCCAGCTCTTGGGAAAGTTCACATCTCTTTTGAAGTTCCCAGCAACTCACTGAAGCGTTTCAGCACAGCTTAGACTAGTACTTAAGGAAGGACCAGTCGAGGAGTTCATTTGTCTTATCAAACCCAAGGTTAACAAGCAGCAGCAGAGGGAGATTTGTTTAGGAACAGACAGAGAAAGCTGGAGCCTTGTTCAATGAAAAACAACTGATTAAACTGTCTTCTTATTTCTAAACAGAACAGTCGGGTCTCTGTGACCCGATATTTCCCTTTAACACAGCAGTGGACACAGTTTAACTCTCACAGAATAACACAGCTTAAAAGCACCATCATGAGAATGACAAAAGTTATTCTTTTGATCACATTAGGATCAAATCAAAGATAGAAATAGTCTCTTTTGGTGACTATATTTATCAGATTATAGCTAAATGAATGATTTTGTAGTAAATGTCTTGCTTCACTGAGAGGTCAGTAAAGGTCATCACTGGACAGTTCAAAAGTACACAGGTGTCTTAAAAGTGGACAAGGTCATGTCCACTACACAGTGGAGAGCATCCTGTGCTCCAGCATCAACGTGTGGCATGGAGGCTGCACAGTTGCAGAGAGGAAAGCTCTACAGAGAGTGGTGAAGGCTGCACAGAAGTCTGTTGGAGTCAGTCTCCCCACCATCACAGACATTTACACCTCCAGATGCAGGAAAAGAGCCACCTGCATCATGAAAGACCTCACTCACCCAGCACACTCACTCTTTGCCCCACTCCCCTCAGGACGGAGGTTGAGGAGCATCAAATGTAGAACCACTAGACTGAGGAACAGCTTCTACCCTGAGGCTGTTAGACTCATGAATAAATAAATAATAAGAATAAACACTGCAAAATATCACATCATGCTGATGCTGATCTGTTTTCTTGTTGCTGTGTTCATCTGTGACCATCTGCTCATACAGACTCATGTTCGTGCTGCTGTTTATAATGATGTTTTTCCACTACATTAGGGCTTAGTGTATTACTAGTTGATGTTTCTCTTAGTTAATTCTAGATGTTATTACTGTTTTTCTCTTGCATTTGTTGTTGTATGTAACTGGGACCCCGTGTACATAATCTCGTTTTCATCACATGTACCACATGCGGTGCAAATGACAATAAAGACTCTCTGACTCTCTGACATCAGATCGTAGGTCAGAATCTGTAAAAGTAGCTGAAGTATAACCAGTTTAATGTTTTTATACACCCAAAGTCTGTCTGTAATCTTTCTCTTGTCCCGCCCATAACCTCTGATCTGCTCAAGATAACTAAATGAAGCTTCATACACATATGCATCACCACTAGACGGAGTGTCACGCACACCTTTCATCACCAAGCTTCAAGGTCAAAGTCACAAACCAAGGTCAACTGTTACACTAGTTCTGTGATTGTGCAGGGTTCCTAGGTTTTCCAGCCACACTCACTCTCTGCAAATGGTTTGCAGTTGTGGAATCAGCACCACTGCACACCTGCAGCTGATGAGGAAGGACTGCTCTGCTAAGCCTAAAAGCTCATGCCAGACGTTCTCCCGGTGCTGGAGCATTACCAACCAACTGGTAATTAATGGACAGTCAACTAAATATTTTTTCCAACGTTATTTAACCAACCTTTGTGATTTTCTGTCAGCGACTAACAAGTCCTGCCTGTACGAGTCTTCCAAGACCTCTTCGCTCCTCATGGCTCTCCTGTGGATGGATATCGTCCCTATAAACAACCAAAATGTGTACATAATCTCGTTTTCATCACATGTACTACATGCGGTGCAAATGACAATAAAGACTCTCTGACTCTGACAATGACCTAAAATCAACAACGCTCATTTAAGAACAACCTGCTCCAATCTCCTCCACTGCTCACATCCACTGAATCTTCAAACGTCCTTCCGTGGAAAACTTAGTACCTCATCTCCTTTTCCTCCTTCCTCCTCACCATGTTCCATCCCTGAAGCTGCTGCACCTGTAAATAAAATGTACTTACCTTTTGTGCACCTGGTTCTGTGTGCTTCTCAGTGTGCTAACTTGGGGTCAACTCGTAACTGTAAACATGATGGATTGTCTGGGCCGTAACTTGTTCCATTCATTCAACCTTTATGTATACAGGTTAGTCTCGATGATTTATAGAAACAATGCTAATTCATTGCTATTACTGTATTGCTATATAATAGATTGCCAATGGGTGATAAATGTACCCTGCGGTACTCTTGTTTAAGTAGTATATTTTGCCTTCTTGTTATATTAAACTTTCCTGGCCATCAGTACTTTATTTAATTGCTATTTTTCTCTGAAACATCAAAAGTACATAATTGATTTCTAAAATCAAAAGCTAAATAAAACAACATAATATTGTCTGTTACCAAGGATGATGGCAAAATGAAGATTTTACCCATCTCTCTGTGTGTTGGTCAATCTGTTACATGAGCAAAATGAACCAATTCATATGAACAAATGAAGATGGCCATCACGGCTGATCAACCACATCCTACACTAAAGTGAATTTTAGATACTGATCTAAAGCTTTGGTTGGTAGTAGCTGAGAGTAATTTACAACACACTCTTTGAGGTATTAAAGTTCATGTGAGATAGTCCAGTATTGTGACAATGTCAATGTTTGACCAACATGGCTGTAAGACTTGTCACAGTATGATCTTAATCTAATTTTAAAAGGTGGTGGATGGCAGTCATCCCTTCAAGGTGGGCTAGGCCTTTAATAAAACAGCTGGAGTTCAGCCATTTGGAAGATGGTTTTCACAATAACAAATGACCAACTATTATCTATTGCAACTGCTATTTGTGTCAAGGTTATTGCATTTGTTGTAGCCTCTAATAAAAATACAATATTAAAAGTGGACAGCTCGTAAAGGCATTGATAGAAACCCCAGATTGTTTCATCACACGTTAACACCTTACTGAGGATCAATGAGCACTCTGACAGTGAGACAGAAATTCCCTGGACCCGGAGGCCATTTAGACAGGTCTGATGGCTTCAGTCTGTCTTGGTGCTTCAAGAAATTTCATCCACACGGACACAGCAGACACATCTGTATGGATTGCTCCCGCAAGCCAATCAAGGAACAAACACTCTGCCAATATTCCCTCCAGATGAGGCCTGAGCTCTCAACAGTGGGCTGAGATGAAAGACAGAAGGCTAAGTGGGACTGTTGATTAACCTCTGCCGTCCGCAGTAAATCTGGACACACAGTAGAAACCCAGGTGGTGGTATAGGACTCATCCATGTCCACCACAGCAATCTGAGAAGAATTCTTGTCAAGACTGGCTTTTTTGAAACAGTGTGTTGAAAATGGTTGTAGACCAGTTTGATTCTCACCTGTTATTGCCTTCTCTGTGGTAGCTTGTAATGACTGAGACCTTACGCCCAGTAGGCCATTTCACCGTGGCGAAAAAAGAAAAATAAATGCTGCTGTGATTGTTGTTTTCTTCCTGGAGCAAAGACAAGATATCTTCAAACTTTATGGAACTTAGATAACGATATTAAATTTGCTAGATCGATGCTTGTGTTTAAAAAGATGATCAAATCTAAGTTGTTATCAAAATATGAAAATCTTTAGTTAAATCCATTTTATTAGGAAACTTTCTAGTTGATTAACGAAGTTGTATGTTTTTTTGGTTTGTCTTTTTTGGTTTGTTGTTGTTGTTGTTTTGTTTGTTTGTTTGTTGTTGTTGTTATTGTTACTTGAGAAACATTGCTTGAATTGATTGTTTGGATTGAGTTTGATTTTGTTACTGTGAAATATTATAAGATTATTTCTTCTCTCTGCCACCTTTCATTTTATGTCTTTTACATTTTACACTGTATGTTTATACATTGTTTTATTTTATGTTTATGTAGAATGAATAAATTTAATTAAAAAATAATTTAAAAAAAACTTTGTGAAATAAATGAAAAAATTAGTGTTTCATTGCAAGAAATTGTTTCCTCTTTTATTGTAACTGGAGATATGGTCTAATGCAACACACATCAAGCGACTCAGCAAAATAGTCATTTATTGTTTCAAATATATCATACCAATGGTTTTATTGTTTATTACTGAATGAGTTTGCTGAGATTGAACAGCTGAAGAAGCTAAAATTGAGTTGTTAACGTTAAAATAAGCAGAATATAGGCATTTATTTTTATTTTTCGCCATGGTGAAATGGCCTACTCCCCCCACCCCCACCCCCACTGGTTCTCTAATGAGACGCATGTGTTTCTTCCATCTCCCCATTGTCCTGCTGCTTTTTTGCACTCTGTGTATCGGAGCAGCTCCTATTTTTACAAATCTTCCAAAATGAAAACTACTCTTTTGGATCTGACCAACTGGACTTTTGACGCAAATGACAAAATCTTTTCAACAAAGCGACAGGGTCCTGGAGAACCCTCATCTGCTCGAACGACACGCATGCAGCTGGATGTATCTCTGGGGAAGCGGAATGTGATAGGTCTACCTCTGCTTTCGATTGACCCCAAAATTACACTACATACGGTCCGCTCCGCTCCGCAGGTCGCAGCTGAGCGTCTCAAACTCCAATTTCCACTACCTCCGCTCAGCTCAGATCCGCCTGCATGCGCCGCTCCTAGACGCATGCGCGGGATTTGCGGGATCGCGCGATAAATCAAGTGATAAATAAGTAAGTCAGAACAAAACAATTCATTCGGTGGAAGAAGGAGAACAACAGTAGAGACTGCTGCCTTGATCTTCTCTCGTAAATGAGCGACAGGACATGGTTTGAGCAACAGGAAGTGATGTATTACATTTCAGAATAAAATACTTTATTTATTTATTTATTTCTTGTATTGCGTTTGTAGGCGTAGTCATAAATGATAGTTTGAAAGCATTTTTGTACAAATAAATCCGTATAGAGCTAGGATTAAGTCCGCCCGTGGTGATTTTATTTTGTAAATACGGAAGTTGTGCTCGTTCCTTTTCCTGTTGGTGCGACGTAATCTTCAAAAGTTGACTCCGGCACAGCTCCGGCGTCCGGCAGAAATAGAAAAATTTCTAATTTTGACGGACTGCCGTCCGCTCTCCGCAGCTCGCTGCCGCCGTGCGGAGCCAGTGTAAATTCTGTCATTGATTATAATGGGTGCGTATTTGCTGCGGAGGTCGGACCGGAGCGGGGCGGAGCCGGAACGCGTGTGGTGTAATTTTGGCGTGAGGATGCCAAAATTGCATGTACCGGTAATTGGAGTTATGATAACAGGTTTCCTGTTTTTGGAATAGTCTGGAACCTGGTTTATCAACGTACAAAGAAGACGTCCACAGCAAATTTGGACCTCGTCAGGTTGTTGCCTACATGAAGGTTTGGTTCGTGCTTGGAGAACTCAAAATCAGCTGATTTACGAGCTAAACCGTAAGTTGAAAGTGATTTGAATCGCAGGTCACCTGCGGCTTTGGGACTTGTCGGTATTAAAATGACTTTGAAGAGGCTTGCAAGTACGGATCTGGCCATTTCAGACCTTGGAAGTATCAGTATAGACTCAAAGGCTGACAAGGAAAAAATAATATGCCTGCATAAGTCAGCAATTTCAACTTCAACCTCCATCATGTGCACCTTCTACAGGGGTGCCATAGAAAGTGTCCTGACCAGCTGCATCACTGTGTGGTTTGGTGCATGTACTGCATCCTGCCGCAAGAGCCTCCAGCGCATCGTGAAAGCAGCTGAGAAGATCGTCGGCACCTCCTTGCCCTCACTGCAGGACTTACACAGCAAACGCCTCACTCGGAAAGCCCACTGCATGGCAGGTGATCCCACACACCCACTACACAGCCGCTTTAGACTGCTGCCATCAGGGAGGAGACTGAGGAGTCTCCAGGCTCGTACCAGCAGACTGAGAGACAGCTCTGTTCATCAGGCAGTCAGAATGCTAAACACTCTGCCTGCTCTGCCTCCCCTCCCATTTGAACTGCCTTAACACAAAAAACTTTCTCACACATTACCACACAAACTACTGTTTACATTCACTGTTTACATTTATTAATACTGTTTACATTTATTACTACTGCTTTACATTTATTACTACTGTTTACATTTACACTACTTTTATCTACACTACTGCAGATACATATACAGCATTCTCTGACTAGCCTTATCTAAGGATGCCAAATGTGCCTTATGTGCCTTACTTCATATGCCACTTTGCCTCTATACCAACATCAACTACCTCATACATATACTGTGTACATTAACTTATATGCTGCTGTGCCACTCTTTGCAAATGTCAACGCTAGAAACTTCAGTTTATTTTATAGATATACGTTTTATACTTTTTATACTACTATGCAAAAACTCAGGACAGTATTACACTTTTATTATTTCATTTTATGCTTATGTTCATTGGGTGTTTGGTGTTTTAGGGGTGTTTGGTGTTTCAGTGTTGGTGTAAATTTTCATACTTTTATACTATTATGAAAAAACTCAGGACAGTGTTACACTTTTTTTTACTATTTTATGCTTATGTTTATTAAATGTTTTAGTGTTTAGTGTTTAGATGGTTACTGTTGCACCGAGGGACTGAGAGAAACGCAATTTCGGTCCTGTGTATGTCCTGTACATATTGCAGTTCTGACAATAAAGTTGACTTTGACTTTGAC
>JBBPBX010042739.1:11043-23046 GCA_038048925.1 Garcialebias charrua | reverse complement strand
TCTGGGAGAGAGCTTTTGTTCAAGTCCAGTTTTTCTTCTTTTTGTGTGTGGGGGGGAGTTTTGTACGCCCTGTGTGCGGAGGGCATCAGGCAGTTTGATGGGCATCCTTCACTTCTTCAGACAGTGGTTCCATGTAATCTTGTCCTGTCCAGCTGCCTGGGTGCTTAGCCCATTCAGGCAAGGGTGATGGACTGCGGGCACAGTAGCAGGTCGCAAACCTGAATTGTGGGTGGCATAGGGTAGTCAGGCCACTTGTCCTGACAAAGTGGAGAGCTTTGCTCTGACCAGATCCATCTCAAAACTGGCTCAGCGATTGCTCCAAACTTCTTTTTCAGGACACCGGCCTCAGTTGCAACAGGAGCTGCTCTTTCTCTCGAGAAGAAGACGACGTGTTCTTTCCACCACCTGCTGGGGTCCCGTTCACCCTCGTTTCCAGCCGTCCCTAGCAGGACCTAGATGGGATTCACCGGCAGGAGTTCCGGAAATCTGTTTTGAGAGAAGAACTAGACACCAAAAACTTCCAAATTGTCAAATAAAACTAAGGCCTTTGGATCCCATGAGCCATTTGTGGTCTGGGGAAGGCCAAACTGTGGGTAACTCCTTAGTGAGTCAAATCTGTTAACTTAAACTAAATTTTATAATTGGCTACAATAATAATTGTTTCTTTAAACTTAAAATACAATTCAATTTTTACTATCTAAAACATTTGTATTTAATGGCAAAAAACAACAACAAATAATACACAAATGATTTCATTCTTCAGTGAAAATAAATAATCACTCATTATGATTAGGGGTTAGTTTTTAATTAGTAATTTTTCTTAATTAGTATGATCATTGTGAGTAGCAGGAGACGTTTTACTTACTTAAAAATACTTTACCTTTTTAATAGTCCATAGAAAAAGTCTAAACATACGTGTAACAAAATAGAAAAGAACAAATAACATACATACAGACATACAGAGAATGTACAATACAAACATTTACAATACAAACATGTGGTCCATGAGCTCAAAATAAGTCCAGTCTAGTCAGAGTCAGTCGTGTTTAAAAATATAGAACCACCACATTTCAAATCAACCTTTCAAATCAACCTTTTGAATAGATCCAAAAACTCCAGGGCAGGGGTGCTCACACTTTTTCAGCATGCGAGCTACTTATAAAAAAAACAAGTCAAAAAGATCTACCCAATACAAAAATGCAAAACATATAATTATCCTCAAATGTATTAAGGATTATTTTTATGTACAATTTACCTATGTTGATGTACCTTGCATAACTGAATAAGCCAATATTGCACAACACATGTAATAAATCAGGGGTCACCAGGGGTCAGGTCACCCGTAGGGACCAAATGGGGTGATGGTGACAGCAATATAGATTTTTTAAATTTTATTTAAAAAAAAGATGGTAGAAACTGATCCCCACCCCTTTCTTTATAAGAATCTGGTCTTTTACTTTAATAAATGTTAAAAAATCATTAGATTTTTTTAAAACTTTATAATGTCATCTCTAAAAAAAAAACTCCAGCAAATCTAAAGTGGTCCACCGGCCACCAGTTGATAACCACAGTTGTAGCAGGTTGTTATGGCTCCGGACACGTTTAATTTAGTGAAGGAAGGCATAAAAATATCTCTTTTGGTACGGAGAGATTTAATGTATACAGCGGTGTATTTTACAGACTGTCCCTGAACGCAGCGCGAAAGTGTGTTTTGCAAACGCTCGCGCTGCGGGACAGGGAAACGTGCAGAGAACGGAGAGTAGTCAAGGAGGTTATGCTGTATGAAAAGTGTCTTGTATGATTTTAATAATAAAGCCACGTCAACTCCCAACCAGTATGTTTAAGCGTGCAGAGAAACATCACAGCGTCACTCACCCGGAATGGTGGCGGCATTTCGCTTTTGAAATTGCTAATGTCCGAACAGGGATTTTAGTTCCTCCACCTTTCTCTTTCCCAGCTGGCTTTTCGGTGGGAAGTCCATGTCGTATTTTCCATGAACAGTCCTGATGGAGATGTTCAATATTTATCATCTAAAACTAATTACTCTGACCCAATAATTATAACCCAGCTCACTTATATCAAATATTCTCTGTTCCCTTTAAACACTTATATTTGATAGTACAAACATGTTGTTTGCTTTTTCTCCTTGATACAGAAAAGACAGTCTTCTAGCCTTGACAAATGTTTGGATTAGATGTTCTTGTTTGATCAGAACCATGACTTGTTTGTTTTATCTGTAAGACGTCAGAGCTTGTCAAACTCCACCTGCTTCTTGTTTAAATAGCTTGTCATGTCCAGTACAATTCGGAATTGTGCTGAACAATGTATTTGAGACCAAACTAAGTTTCAAAAGACATTAAAAAGCCCTTCCCCCTTGCAAGGTTGTTTGTCTGATTTAACACTGTTCTCTTGTTTATCTTGTGTGATTTTTATTAAGGTAACAGGGGTTTAAAATCCCCATCATTATGGTGCCGAAAACCCATTCTCCCAATACCTGCTCCTGATGACCTCTGAACGGAGCGCAGCTGCGAGGCACGGTAAATATGACAGAAAGTCCAGTGATTGGGTTTGTCTCTGGCCAGCTTCCTCTGTCCATTTGGTGCGGTCAGGGTCGGGTTGGCGGAGATTTCCAGACATCCACACAGGTCAGCAAGAACGTGAGTGTTGATATGTGTTTGTTGATATGTTGTTTTTAAAACAATTTGATTACAGTAACAGGAACTAGTTCACCCTGAGCCGATGACTTGAAATTTTGAATGAGGTGTCTGCTTTTCGATAACTAGGCGAATTTTGCGCACACGCTAGTTGGCAGAACCAAGATTTCTGTGATTTATAAGCGAGGGCAGCCAAAAATACGCCAAGACCAGAAATGTGAGGCTGGCTGCCAGACCTTAAAATTGGACGTTTAGTGTGTCCGGCCAGGCAAGAAGAGAAATTAAGACAAGAACATTTATTTTTATATTTGTTTAGTCCTTTTATACGTGTATGTTTGTGCTTCTGGAGCCCTGCACCTCTGCTTTTTCTTCCTCCCATTTTCTTGTGTGTGTGTAGGCAGTGGCTCCTTATCTGTGGGCCTTTCTCAGACCCCCCCACCCGTGCTGAACCTGCCTGCAGCGTTTTCTGTGTTTAACTGCTCTGAGTGTGATTACTGGATCTAAAAGGTTTTCCAGTTTGACATTAATTTGCTCACATATATTAATAAATACTGTACACAAAAGGTTGTCTGTCTAAAAGGAAAAAAAAAGAGATAGACCTTTAGTCAGTAAAAAAATATGGCTGAATGAATCAGAGAGACAAAGCATCTGAATAAGTTTTTATTTTATTTTAAAACAAGTACTCTAATGGCCTTGAGACAAGTGCAGCTGCGAAAGCTTAACAGAGCCCCCCCCACACACACACCCCTCCCTCCCCCTACCACCCATCCTGCAACCCCCCCACCTCCACCCAACCCCTNACTAAACTTTTTAAAGTTTAAAGATGTTCACATAAACCACTTAAGATGCATATGCTTTAAAAACAATCATAACTAATCTTCACAAAGCACAGTATAACATTTCTCACTGGCTTTTAGCACAGACTGATTTTGTTCTGCACTGTTTTTACTGTTTTTATTGATCTTAATGTTTTAACAATTTATTTTTATGTGTTTAAATGTTCTTGATTTTATGTACAGCACTTTGTTGCAGCTGTGGTTGTTTTAAAGGGCTCTATAAATAAAGTATTATTATTATTATTATTATTATTATTATTTACACAAACTATTTTAGATGATGCTGATGGCTTGACATGCTTTGTTTTGCAAATTATTTTACAAAGTAGTGAAGGTATGTAAATACAAATGTACACATAATAGTATTTTTTTATTTGGCTCATCCTCACAATACTTAGTTTTTTAGACTGAAAGTAGATTCATTACCATCTACTGCAGGTAAGACACTAACTAAACATATGTACTCCACTGAGCCTCACTTCAAAGTACCTAACTATTGCTTTATTGTGCAGTATCTGAGATGAAGTTAAGTATAGCAAAATATCTTGTATTCAGTATTTCAGTTCAGTCTTAAATGAGTTTTTGTATATTTTCAAGAAAACACAAAAGCGGATGAGCAAAAGTTTGAGCATCTTTACATAACTATGTGCAAAGTATAAACTGAATTGAATTGAACTAAGCACAAACCTTTGCATTGTATCTCTTTCTCATGAAGTATAGAAAATTCAAATACCATAGTTTTAAGACACTATAAAAAGAGATTATTATTACTGTCACACCTCGTGATTGAAAACGACATGATTTCCTACCCAGTTTGTTGGTTTTATTGGACAAAGTAGCCACACTTTTAATGAAAAATGTCCAGGTTGTCCATACCTCTAAATCACGTTGTGCGCAGTTCTGACTTTATTGTTGCCCTGGCGACCATTTCTGATTTTTAAACCCTATATCATTTTGATGGCCCAACAGCAGCCTGTCAGCTTTTTATGGCACAATGTTGCTGCATACACAGATTCTGTGAAGAGCTCAAAAGTTATTCGTCACCTGCTTGATGTTTTGCAAACTTAAATAAATACGGTACATAAAAGTTTTACTGCCACTTAGGGGCAGTTTCAATTTAGAATAATCTGAGGCACTGCTTTTCTTGATGGTGGTGCTTTGTTCTCTTCCTATAGCTTTGCTCTGCAGGGGGAACGAGAAATCAGTCTTGGAAGATCTGGTTTGCGGAGAGATGGACATAGTATTAAAAATATTCATGACAATCATTTCAACATTGGTTCACATTGTTATCCTATGATTTTTTACTTTGGGTGGCAGAGTGGTGCAGTTGGTAGAGCTGCGGCCTCCCAGCAAGAAGGTCACCGGTTTAAATCCTGGACATGGACCTTTCTGGGTGGAGTTTGCATGTTCTCTCCGTGCATGCATGGGTTTTGTCCAGGTACTCCGGTTTCATCCCACAGTTTGTCATTTGTCTCTTTGTGTCCCTGTGATGGACTGGAGACCTGTCCAGGGTGTCCGCCGCTTATTGCACAATGATAGTTGGACATGGGCAAGAGCGAAACCCTTGACCCAGAAAGAAAGAAGCAGGTAAAGATGATGGATGGATGATTTATTTTGAACTTTGGCCATGAAGGCTTTCAATCCATTATCATTCATTCATTCATTCAACCTTTATTTAGACACTTAAGTCACATTGAGCCTAGAAGACTCATTTACAAGTGAGATCTGCTTGGACAAAAATCAGTCAACCTGTTGGTATTGTAATCTCCCAAATATAAAGTTTATTGTACTTGGTAACTATAAAGCCACAGTGTTTAGAGCTGTCCCTTCTGCTTGGACTCTTTCTGGGTGGAGTTTGCATATTCTTCTGGATCATGCAGACATTTTCTCTGGGGGCTCTGGTTTTCTACAGACCAAAAAACATGCATGTTAGACTGATTGGTAACTCTAAATTGTCCCTAGATGAGTGAGAGAGTGAATGGTCGTTTGTCTCCATGCATCCCTGTGATGGACTGGAGACCTGTCCAAAAATGGATGGATGGTGTGGGAGTCCTATAGGTTTCCAGCCACACTCACTTTCTCCACAGCTGCTGTCCATCCCAATCAGCCATCACTCTAGATCTGCACCTGATTTGGAGGAATGCTCTACTCTGGCCAGATGTTCCTCCTACACTGGGACATTATGATACGCCATGATAAATGATGGATGGCCGGTAAACAGTTTGTGAACAGTTTTATTAACCTGTTTTTGATATCTTCTCTAGTGACTTCTATGTCCTGCTACCTCCTTATTCCTTGTGACTTCACCTCGACATCTTCTTATTCCTTCAGCCATCCAAACATCCGTCTGGATCAGCAACAACCACATATCAACAACCTGTTCCTCTCCCACAGTACTCACCTCCTCTGGGTCATCTCTCTCCCTGTGGAAACCTAGGACCTCACCTCTCCCTCCTCTCCGGCTCCAAACACAAAGAGTAAGAAAACCAAATCGTCAGACAAGAGTTCTTTTCTCTTCTAATAAGAAGGAATCTCAGTACTCTGTCCTTTTTTCCCCTTTCAGCCCTGAACATCACCTTCACCTGTAAACAAAACACTTACCTTTTGTACACCTGACTCTGCCTCTTCCTCAGTCTGCTAACTTGGGGTCAACATTAACTAAAATCATGATGGGTGGATGATGGATGAATGTAAGATCAGAAGCAGGCAACACAACTTATTAATTTGTATTTAATATGTTTATTAAATGAGATTCTTCATTGGTTGTACTGTACTGTAGTTCTGTTTCTGTATGACCGATACTTTAAATGTAGCTTCAAGAGACAAACACAGAAATGTTTTTTAAAATTATTTATTTACAGGTAGTCTTCGACTTACGACGGTCTCGAGTTACGACGTTTCGTGGTTACAACACGCATCTCCATTAAAAAAAAATATTTTGAAAATTTTTATTTTGAAAAGCTGAGTTCCGAGTTCTTTCCGGTTTTGACGACAGAAGCAGTAGCTTGACGGCAGAGATGTAAACACTTTGGGCCGTGCGAAGTACAGGCAGCTGTAAACACTGGACCGCGCAAAGTACAGGCAGCCTAAGATCTTGGAGGAGCAACGAGCTAACATGCTAACAGATGGAGGAAGCTTCACCAGCTCCCACTAGGAAAATAACTATTTTTTTCCTTCATTATGGCTCCAAATGTATGTGTGTTTTGATAATTATGTAGGGTACTGTGTTAGGATAGGCTAAGTGCTTGGTAAAATACAGTATTGTACATACATAAGGTGCAGTTTGGACGTATGTTCCGAGTTATGTCGAAATCCGAGTTACGACTGAGCGTAGGAACGGAACTCCTTCGTAAGTTGAGGACTACCTGTATTTTTTTAGAGAAGCACAATATTGTCGGCACGTATTGGTATCGGCCGATATTAGCGTTAAAATTCAATATTGGACATCGGCCATTCCATTAAAATAACTCGCCGATATGAAAGGCACTGTTTTCGCCTGCAGCGGCAGCACAACGTGATGACGTTGCAGCAGCAGCACAATGTCATGACGTCACGTGCGCCTACCTGATCTCAGGGTGGAGAGAAAATTTCAAAATGTCGGCAGTGTGAAAGTTTTATTTTTCGTTGGTGAGGATGTCGGATTCTGAAGATTTATGGACTACGTTGAACCTCACTACATCGTCCCCAGTCAAATATATTTTTCTGATGTAACGTTACCCGAGTTACAAGCCATAATTTCTGACATCATTGAGAAGCTAATAGCCGATAGCAAGACTTGTTGGGTGAGTTTTACCACAGACATTTGGACGTCGTGTTAGCGCCGTTAGCATGAATAGTCTTACGGCACAATGGATAGACAAAAACTTTGAACATAAAAAGGCTGTTCTTCATGCACAGGAGTGCAGAGGATCCCACACAGCAGCTAGGAACCTGGAACAAGCCTCCAGTGAGACAGCATTGCAGGTGACTAATGATAATAAATAATATTTAACAGTTTTCATTTAATATAAAGTTAAAGTGCTATGCATATCATATGGCTGTTACTGAATATATGTCACCAGCTCTTACAGCTGTTACACAATTGTTGTAGCAAATAAGCCTAAATAAGACGGCTGTGTTCTGACAATATAAAATATCAGTATTGGCACTGGTTATCGGCTGAATAAGTTTTAACATATCGGCATATCAGAAATAGGCAAAAAGTCCAATATCGCACATCTAAAAAAAATGTCTGCAGTTTCTTTTAAACATTAAAATTTACATTTAATCTGTCTATCAATTAATTATTACAGCAGCTGAAAACGACGGAAAAAATGCAATTTACTCAATGGAAATGCAAAATTAAAAAAGACATGGCTAAACAACAAATGACCAGTACAGTATGAATAAGAACAATTACAAATTACCACTTTGCAAATGTCAATGCTACACTGTAAACCCAAATTAGTAATCATTACTAAAGCAGAATGTGGAAAGCGATTGCGAGGGGATCTCCAGTTTTTACAAAATCAAAAACAAAACAAATCAAGCTCTGTTTACTTAAAGTCTTGTGTCAAAGATAATCTTGTACTAAAACAACTCAAGTTTTTAAAACCATTGTTTACGAGTAATTATCTCAACCATTAATCATATATATCAGTAATCATTACCCATGATGATCAGTATTTGTTTCTCATGTTTATCAGTATTCATTTCTCATCTTTTTTAGTTAGAAATACTAAATGTAAATAATAATAATAATAATAATAATAATAATAATAATAATAATAATAATAATAAAATAGATTTTTTTAACATTACACAATAATTGTCTGTATACTACCTGTTGTTTCTTACACAAAAAATGACAATTTAATTTATTTTTCACAAATTTATTGCAAAAATAGTGGAATAGTAACATTTTAAACATGTAAATCTGAGTACACATTTCACCATGTTCAAGAATTTAAACTTTAGTACAAAACTAAATCTGAGTAAAGTGCTAAGTCAATACAATTCTGCATTTAAGCCTTTACAAAAATGGATTTTCAAACATTTTACCAAATTAACCATTTTACTTTGATAGGTGAAATTAAGAATGTTAATATCTTGTGCAAAGGGGAACATGCTTACATAACATCTTATGATCTGAGGTACCCTTTATCATTTACATCATTAATCTGGTCAAAAGACTAACATGGAACCCTTCAATGGCTTCGACATGTAAATTGTCTTTAAAAAAATTGTCCGTACAGTTATTTTATTTGGAAGCCTTAATGATAAAAAAATAAAAATTAAACATAAAAAAATAAAAATAATAATAATAATAAAAATAAAAAAAATTTCAACAAAAAAATTAACTAGCATGGTGGCACTAACAATTGTTTAAAACAAGTAATGATGAACAGGAAACACTCTGATACATGCTCAATAATCCAGGTAGAAAAATCTAAAAAAGCTAAGTCTGGTCCTCTGGACATTCAAAAATATATAAAACAAAACAAAGCAAAAAAATGTAGAAACGTTTCGTCTTTCGTCCGAAAGACTTCCTCAGTCTGAGTTGCTGTATTCAGCTCGTTTCTACATTTATTTATTTTTTGCTTTGTTTTGTTTTATATTTTTTTGAATGTCCAGTGGACCAGACTTAGCTTTTTTAGATGAACAGGAAAGTTTCTCTGTAACAGTTACATTACAACTCTTGTTCCTATTATGTTTGTTTTTGAAAGACGGCTACAAACTAAACTTCAGGAGTAAAACAATAAACTTCTAGCTGCTAAATAGGATTTTTTTCCCCATCTAACCAAAAGTAGAGCACCTGCAGCATTTTTACACAAGTTGAATTTTCTGTTTGAATTCTCAGTTTCAACTCAATACTTCCCAAATTGGGGGGGGGGGAATACAGTACCTGATGAATGAACAGGAGTGTATTTCTGATTTTCTTTGGGTAGTTTACATGGAGTTCATATGTGAGCCCAAAAAGGAGTCTCACAGCTTCTGGCAGGGTCATGAGCTTTTCCACAAAAATGTCGCCCTCATTGACGATTTTCAGGCTCGCCGGGTGAAGATCTGATGTTGGGGCAGGGGGTGACACCTTAAGGATTCAGCAACAAGGTCCCAACGTCCATTTGGCCAAATAACTCATCACCATCCTAAAGATAAACAAAAAAATAATTGCCATAAATAAAACCATTAGGGAATAAAATTGCTGAACTACAACAGACCACCATGACAGAACAGGCATTGTATCAAATACAGTTTATGCTAACATAATGATAACTACTGTTTGGTCAAGCATTTTGAAATTTTCTAACAATGAACATTGTAAAATCAGTATTGGTCTAAGGACTATTTGAGAGATCTTCTTGGTCATTTTGTCACTATTTGACTGAAATGGGAAAACTTCTAAATTGGTTGTTTTTATATTATTTAATATGGGACCATCACTGTCGTCACTGCACATAAACACAGGGTTAGTCAGGGTGTGATCATGAAGGACAGAATAAGATTCCAGCAGCAGGTCTTTTTCCACAATCCTTTAGAATTCCATACAAATTTTAAAAAATTAAAGGGGACCACACATGCAAAATTCACTTTTTAATGTTTTTTTACTAAACTTTGGGTATTTACTTCATAAAAAAACAGTCCTTGTGCCAAAAAAATGCACCCAGTGGTTTATTTACTCTAAGTAGATTTATTTATTTTTGATAAATACACCAGGATTCACACTTCCTGCATTTATTGACGTCACAAGCCGCCAGCCAATCAGATCAAACCTGAGTCCAGCCCCTCACCTAGCAACCCCTGGTTAGGCTCAACCCACTTCTGTATTAAACACATGACTGTTGTTTTTCATGATTTCATAATATAATAATAATAATAATGTCTATTCCTGTCATCTGCATATGTTCCCATACACAGACGAAATTCGTCTCTGCATTTAACCCAACCACCTACCAGGTGGTGCAGTGAGCAGCCCGAAAGCGCCCGGGGAGCTGGAGAAATAGGTGTGCACTCATAGACACCCCAAGCTGGGTAGTGGCCGGGGCGCGAACCCACGACCTTCGGATCCGTAGTCAAAAACCCTGCCACTAGACCATCTTGGCTCATCTCATCTTTTGTTTATATGTTCTTAATTTCATGTGTACAGCACTTTGTTGCAGCTGTGTTTTTTTAAATGGCTTTATAAATAAAGTATAATTGTTATTTTTATGTTTTAGTTCAATTTTTAGTGTATTTGCGATCGCTGCCAACGCGCAGCCGGCAAAAATTAAACGAGCGGACCACAGGCGGAAGGACCGGGTTCGACGGGACCCTCTTCCGGCGCGATGGAGCGGAGCTTCAACTGTACAGCCTTGCAGCAGCCTCGCAGCAGGCTCGCAGCAAGAGGACCTTCTCCTTACAGATTAATTTACGGGAGACACTTGGTGAACTTTGTGTTGTCTTCACTGGAACAGCGATAACTCCCAAAATCTCATCGCGTGCAACGAGCGGAGCTGGCGAAAACCGGAAGAGGAACAAGCTAACATTAGCTTCGGATTCGGGTGGTCTAATGCTAAAAGGAGCAGCAAATTGCGGCGCGCTCAGACGGGTTTCGGTAAGTTATCTTAAGCTAACACTAACAGTAAGTCAAATGAGTAATAAAAAAAGAGCTAATTTTAAAACAACAACACATTACAGATACTGGCTGTTACAGAGGGCGTGAACAGATCGTTGAAGGGCGTGGACTTCAAGAAACCGGTCGTTCAAAACGAAAGTTAAAAATGGCAGAATTAAAAAGGGTATAATTGATTATCTAATAATTATTTTGTGCATTAAATTGAAGGAATAGGGTCTGGATATCCCACAGAAATACCATAAAAATTTAAAAAATACATCTGAGGTCCCCTTTAAAAGAAAAAGAAATTAGTGTGCTGTTCAACTGGAGAATGACCATCAGAATAATATGTGTACCTGCTTATTAGTGGAGTGCAGGCCAGCGTTTCATCAGAAGGCTTGGTGTTGATGTATCCACGTCATCCCTCTAAATGTTAGGTCCACATTTTGTTTTGTCTTCTATTTGGCGCACAAATCCACTATGGCGGTTAGACAAAAAAATAATAATAATTAGTGTGCTGTACAACTGGACAATGACCATCAGAATAATATGTGTACCTGCTTATTAGTGAAGAATGCAGGCCAGCGTTTCATCAGAAGGCTTGGTGGTGATGTATCCACGTCATCCCTCTAAATGTTAGGTCCACATTTTGTTTTGTCTTCTATTTGGCGCACAAATCCACTATGGCGGTTAGACAAAAAAAAGAAAGAAAGAAATTAGTGTGCTGTACAACTGGACAATGACCATCAGAATAATATGTGTACCTGCTTATTAGTGGAGTGCAGGCCAGCGTTTCATCAGAAGGCTTGGTGTTGATGTATCCACGTCATCCCTCCAAATGTTAGGTCCACATTTTGTTTTGTCTTCTATTTGGCGCACAAATCCACTATGGCGGTTAGACAAAAAAAAGAAAGAAAGAAATTAGTGTGCTGTACAACTG
>JBBPBX010042738.1:5589-28256 GCA_038048925.1 Garcialebias charrua | reverse complement strand
ACTGACGCCCCTCCATCTTTCTATTTTTTGCCCTTCACCTCGCTGAAACACCTGAACATCGCGGGACCTCTCTGTTGTCGCGTCGCTTGATTGAGGTGAGCTTGCTCCCTACACTGAGCGTACAGAGACAATTTTCCTGCGTACTGCTGGGCTGGCGAAAGCTAGTCCAGCATTTTTCTACTTACCACGAAGTTTCTTCTCTCCCGCAGCTTCGCTCGACGACGCTAACTGCGTCACAACCTTCTGCTAATCTACTAGCAGTCTACTAGCGATAGCAAGACAACGGAGAAGACGGCTTCGAACAAAGAAAAGAAGAAAAAAGAAGAACTATCTACTCTTCTCATCTCCGGACATGGCTCCTGAGAAGGGAAAGCGGAGGACAAGGAAGAAGAAAACCAGGATGACGAGTCCTCGCTCACGCCCATGCCCCAGCGGTTGCGGCTACTCCCTTTCGGCGACAGACACCCTCGAAGCCTGTCCTGTCTGCCTAGGGATCCTGAACGCGAGGAAGGCGCTGGAATCTCCCGACTCTTGCCCCCACTGTCGTCGAATGACGCCACAGTGAGGAAACGCCGCGCGGACACGCTGGCCAAGTCCATGGCGAGGACCGCGGTGATGAAGGTCACACGTCGCACTAACCTGCTTGCTCCAGAACCGGAGCCTGAAAACGTGGACCTGGAGTGCAGTGGCCGGGTTGGGGAAGACAATGTGTCGGACTTTTCACTTCTTGTCGAAGACTCGACGCCAGAAGTGTCCAACGTAGACGCCGAGTACGGTGACAAGGGAGAAATTGTTCATTCCTCCCAGAACCTGGCGCAGAACCTTCCGGAACCGGACTTGTCGGTACATGCTCTGTTCGACCTGTGCCATAGGGCCGCTGATGCCCTGAAGGTCGCATGGCCGGACCCCACGCCTCGCCAACGGGCTACAAGGCTGGCAGGAAACTACTTCTACGCGAAGCAACCGTCAACATCACAGAAAATGCCAATTTTCCCAGACTTTCTGATGGAACTCAAACGCTCCTGGGTGGAACCCAGGGCTCCCATAATGCTGCCATTGTCCCGACTCTTGGATGTTGCGGGAATGGAGGCTCTGGGCCTTGGCAGCGCACCCCCGATTGAGGAATCTCTGGCAGCTCACCTGGCCCCCACAGCCGTGGGGATGAAACCAACGCTGCCCAGCAAGGCCTGTCACGCTTCGGAGAAACAACTCGAGAAGTGCTACAAGGCCCAAGGCCTCGCGACTCACGCAATGAATACGTCGAGCATGGTACAGGCCTACCTGGCGGAGAAACTACAGGAGATCCAGGTAACAAAGGATGAGACCGAGGCCATAGAGGAGGCCCGCTGTGCCTCTGAGCTCGTGCTCAGCATGATGGGGACAGTAGCTATTTCCTAGGGCAAAGCAATGGCAGAAATAGTTGTCGCCCAGCGCCATCTTTGGCTAACACTGTCGGACCTCCCGGAAAACCAGAGGCCCACCTTCCTACAACACCCGATCGAGCCAACAGGACTCTTCGGAAGAGCCCTGGAACGTGTCCAGACAAAACTGGAACTAGCACGCAAACAAGCGGATGTCCTCCGCGAGGGTTTGCCAAGGAAAAAGTTCGCCCCACCAACGGAAAACACGCGTGGTCTCCCACGAAAGAGACCCGCTGAGGACTTCGAGGCTTCACAGTACCGTCCGAGTGCTGCTTCGGCCTCTTCCTTCAAAAACCAGTTCCGGACCTGATGAACCAGGACGAACTGATAAATTTACAGGTTCGCCCGCCCACGAGGTAAGGGAACCTAACTCTCTAATCCCAGTCTCTGCTCGTAGACAACCACGAGGAGCTGGTGACATGTGTGCGCACTAAACATGACTCGCCTACTGTATATGTAAACAAAACAGACACTGTTTCAAACATGTACAAAAATAAAAGTACCAATGCACAGTCTGCCCTGGTTCTTGACTCGAGTCCCATTTTTATAAAACCCAGACCTCACGGTCGAACTATGAACCACAGCAAGATACGCGAGATCCGTCGGAGACGGCCTGATCTTGCGATATCTTCTGTTGGGCCGAGCAACCTGCTTGAAAAAAATGCGAGAGAGGTCAAAGGTCACTCCCTTCGACTTAAAGCACGAGGAGCACAACATGCCATCCAGGCTTAGTGCGCATGCGCAGGCTTGGGAGGCGTGCCTACCAAATGATTGGGTCATGACAACAATACGTCATGGGTTCAAGTTGCAGTTCTCAAAGAGACCGCCCCGTTTCTCAGGGGTGTTGCAATCTAAGATCAACCTTGCACGTGTGCACGTGCTGAGGGAGGAAGTTTCAACCATGCTGAAAAAGGGAGTGATTAGTTTGGTCTCAGGACGCAAACTACGCTCTGGACACTACAGCAAGTACTTCCTGGTGCCCAAAAAGGACAGTTCCTTGAGACCGATTATGGATCTCAGGACTCTCAATAAAATAATTAAAACCTTCAAGTTCAGGATGCTTACACTGCGACAAGTTCTCCAGTCTGTGAGACCAGGAGACTACGCATGTACAGTGGATCTGAAAGATGCCTATTTTCATATAGGCGTGTGGAGGAGACACAGAAAGTTCCTCCGTTTTGCATTTGAAGGTAACGCTTCTTAATTCAAAGCCTTACCCTTCGGTTTAAAGACTGCTCCACGTACATTCACTAAATGTCTGGATAAAGCCCTGACCCCTCTTATGCCCCTTTTCCACTTGGTGGTGCGGGTTGGCTGTGACGTCATATTTGCGTGCCAACCGCGCGTTGGACAGCATTTCCACCTCACAGATGCGCCACGCCGCGCCAAGATTCCGGACTCATTTCATAGCAGGGCTGAGGCCGGCTGGAAGCGCACCGTGGATAGGAGGCTGGACTGAGTTTGAGGAAGTGGCTACCGCGAGGCAGCAAACACCGAAGGACTTTACAAGATTAACACGGTAAAAACAATTATTTGTATTTAAAATTATAGCAAAGATGTGTCTTAAGCTGAACTATTCCTTAATAAATTCACGTAGTGGTCAAAACGGCAGGATTTAAAAAAGTAGTTTCGCCACGTGCACGTGAGCCGGCTTTATTTCTATATAATGTAGCTAAATAAACGCTTTAAAAAATATATTTCATAGCTGACGTTATATCAAGAGGGTGCTTGAGCTGAACAGGTCCTTAATAATTTCACGTTGTGGTCAAATCAGCTGGATTTAACAAAGTAGGTCGACACGTGCACGTCACATGCACGCGCGGGTGCGGTCGATCGGCGTTCTTTCTTTTAAATGTAGCTAAATAAAAGCTTAAAAAATATATTTCATAGCTGGCTTTATACCACGAGGGTTCCTCAGGTGAACAATTCCTTAATAATGTCACGTTGTGGTCAAATCTGCTGGATTTAAATTGATTTGTTTTGACTACTTCCAAACCTGTCACATGTGCTACGAAAATAAATTATAAAAAAATCGAATTTTAATTCAAATAACTCCAACAGCTTACAGTGTGTACATGAACATCTTGTGATTACATTGTGTTAGTTTGAAAAATATCTGCTTTGTGGTTTCTGAGATATAAGATATGTGTTAAATACTAGTACAAAAAATATAAGCTAGGTCGACACACTTATGTCTATAAAAAAATCAAATTTTAATTCAAATAACTCCAACAGCTTACAGTGTGTACATGGACATCTTGTGATTACATTGTGTTAGTTTGAAAAATATCTGCTTTGTGGTTTCTGAGATATAAGATATGTGTTAAATACTAGTACAAAAAATATAAGCTAGGTCGACACACTTATGTCTATAAAAAAATCGAATTTTAATTCAAATAACTCCAACAGCTTACAGTGTGTACATGGACATCTTGTGATTACATTGTGTTAGTTTGAAAAATATCTGCTTTGTGGTTTCTGAGATATAAGATATGTGTTAAATACTAGTACAAAAAATATAAGCTAGGTCGACACACTTATGTCTATAAAAAATCGAATTTTAATTCAAATAACTCCAACAGCTTACAGTGTGTACATGGACATCTTGTGATTACATTGTGTTAGTTTGAAAAATATCTGCTTTGTGGTTTCTGAGATATAAGATATGTGTTAAATACTAGTACAAAAAATATAAGCTAGGTCGACACACTTATGTCTATAAAAAAATCAAATTTTAATTCAAATAACTCCAACAGCTTACAGTGTGTACATGAACATCTTGTGATTACACTTTGTTAGTTTGAAAAATATCTGCTTTGTGGTTTCTGAGATATAAGATATCCATCCATCCATCCATCCATTTTCTTCCGCTTATCCGGGGTCGGGTCGCGGGGGTAGCAGCCTAAGTAGGGAGGCCCAGACTTCCCTCTCCCCAGCCACTTGGAGCAGCTCCTCTGGGGGAATCCCAAGGCGTTCCCAGGCCAGCCGAGAAACATAGTCCCTCCAGCGTGTCCTGGGTCTTCCTCTGGGTCTCCTCCCGGTGGGACATGCCCGGAACACCTCACCAGGGAGGCGTCCAGGAGGCATCCTAACCAGATGCCCGAGCCACCTCAACTGGCTCCTCTCGATGTGGAGAAGCAGCGGCTCTACTCCGAGTCCCTCCCGGATGACTGAGCTTCTCACCCTATCTCTAAGGGAGAGTCCAGCCACCCTGCGGAGAAAACTCATTTCAGCCGCTTGTATCCGAGATCTTGTTCTTTCGGTCATAACCCAAAGCTCATGACCATAGATGAGGGTGGGAACGTAGATCGATCGGTAAATTGAGAGCTTTGCCTTTTGACTCAGCTCTCTCTTCACCACGACAGACCGGTACAGCGCCCGCTTCACTGCGGACGCTGCACCTATCCGCCTATCGATCTCACGCTCCAGTTTTCCCTCATTCGTGAACAAGATCCCGAGATACTTAAACTCCTCCACTTGGGGCAGGACCTCCTCCCCGACCCGGAGAGGGCACGCTACCCTTTTCCGGCTCAAGACCATGGCCTCGGATTTGGAGGAACTGATCCTCATCCCGGCCGCATCGCATTCAGCTGCAAACCGCTCCAGTGAAAGCTGTAGATCACGAGCTGATGAAGCCAATAGGACCACATCATCTGCAAAAAACAGAGAAGCGATTCTAAGGCCACCAAAACGGATCCTCTCAACACCTTGGCTGCGCCTAGAAATTCTGTCCATAAAAGTTATAAACAGAATCGGTGACAAAGGGCAACCTTGGCGGAGTCCAACTCTCACCGGAAACGAGCCTGACTTACTGCCGGCAATGCGGACCAAGCTCTGACACCGGTCGTACAGGGACCTAACAGCCCATATCAATGGGCCTGGTACCCCATACTCCCGGAGTACCCGCCACAGAACCCCCCGAGGGACGCGGTCGAATGCCTTTTCCAAGTCTACAAAGCACATGTAAACTGGTTGGGCAAACTCCCACGCACCCTCCAGGACCCTGTTGAGGGTGTAGAGCTGGTCTAGTGTTCCACGACCAGGACGAAAACCACACTGCTCCTCCTGAATCCGAGGTTCGACTATCCGACGGACCCTCCTCTCCAGAACCCCTGAATAGACCTTACCAGGGATAAGATATAAGATATATGTATATATATCTTATATATATCTTATAAAATATATCTACATATAAAACCGTTTCTAGACTGAATTACCGGTAACCATGTTTTTCTTTTTTTACAGTTAAGAGGAAGAAGTCAACACCAGAATTTATCAACTTGTGTCTTCTGGAGGAAGCCCATGAGACAACGGGAAAAAAATCATTTAGGTGGATGCAGTATTTATTTTTGTGCTTTTTTCACTTCTTAGTTTTCATAATAAACATTTTTTTTCTTAAGTGGTGTCATTGAACAATAATTTCCTAAACATATTTTACAATGTTAAGTGTGTACAGTATAGTGTTTGTTTAAAAACATACTGGAAGTTAAGAATATTTTCCATTTGCATTTGACCTTTAAAGAATCATAAGAAAAAGATTATTAGATTTGAACAGCCCTCCATCCATCCATCCATCCATCCATCCATCCATCCATCCATCCATCCTTCCTGATGTCGTGTCATGGGTAGTGCAGCAGCTTTTGCCAGGATGCACAAATGTCAACATGAACCCATCCATCCATCCATCCTTCCTGATGTCGGGTCGTGGGTGCAGCAGCTTTTCCAAGGATGCACAGACGTCAACATCAACCCCGATGAAGCTGTTCTTGGATGCCCAAACGAGTTTCCTGATCAACAAATATTTAATTATTAATACTTTGTTTTTACGTTTAAAGAAACACACTTTTAATGTTTAAGGGACAGTTTAAACCAAATTATCCATTTGCATTTGACTTTGAATTATCCCTGACAAAATATTACCATTTAAATTTAATGAAATACTAACCTTTAATATTACAGGGCCAATTGAAACCTAATTAATTCCTAATCTGTACCTTACTGTAAAAATAGTTTAACTGATTACAGGGCAGTGCGATCGATGTGTTAAGCAATGTTAACAGGAACCTTGTGCATATATGAGAATAATCTTTATTATAAAGAAACAAAATGGAAAACACATGGGTTTAAAACAAGCTGAAAAGGCAATAAAGTAAGATTAGAGCATTAAATAGCTCAAGGGACATTACCGCCAACAGGTGGTGAGACAAGGTCCTGCAGGGTGTTCTTCTTCTAACGTTTAGTGGTGGCTAGTAAATAGCTTGAGGTAACACTACCGCCACCACGTGGTAGGACGAGTGAGATTCTACACCCCGCCCACAGAAGGGCTGCAGTAGTGAATGGAGACAAACCTACATGTGAGCCGATCCGAACTGAACCAGACCGGACCAGACTGATCCGCCCTGGGCCAAGCGAGTGGAAAAGGGGCATTAGGAACCAAGGACTCAGGGTCTTGAATTACCTGGACGACTTGTTAATTCTGGCTGGAAGCAGAAAGCAGGCGATGTCACACTCCCTTAAGGTGATCTCTCACCTGGAGTCTCTCGCTTTTGTCATAAACCTACAGAAGAGCAATCTGACTCTGTCACGGGTTACCATATTTCTGGGTGTACAGATTGACACTGTCCAATACAGAGCATGGCTCTCGAAGGAAAGAGTCTCCTCCATTCGCCATTGCCTGGGAAGATTTAAACTGGACCAACGGGTCCCTGTGAAAACCTGCCAACGCCTGTTGGGCCTCTTGGCGGCAGCCATTCCTTGTGTGCCACGTGCATTATTTAAAATGCGGGCCATACAGGTATGGTTTAACCAACAGATACAACCCGCTCTGCCCAAACGAGCGAAAAAGGTTAAAATAGACCCAGAGTGTCTAAAGGCCCTAGGACCTTGGAGAGATCTGTCCGTCTTCACGGAAGGGGTCTCACTGGGTAGGGTGTCGTCCCGTGTAGTCATCATGACGGACGCCTCAAAAACAGGATGGGGAGCGATCTGCAGGAACCAGAACGCCCGCGGCCTTTGGAACAAGCAGGAAGCCAAATTACATATCAACTTCCTGGAATTACTGGCCGTACTCCTGTCATTAAAATACTTCTTCAGTAAAGGTCTGGTTGCCGGACATCATATCCTGGTAAAATCAGATAACAGGACCACGGTGTCTTTCATCAACAGAGAAGGAGGGACGAGATACCGGGCCCTCCTGGATCTGACACGGAGGATGCTTACGTGGTGTGCTCCAAGAGTTCTGTCACTTAGGGCAACTCATGTCCCTGGTGATCTGAATTATGGAGCGGATTCCCTTTCAAGAGGGCCTCTGTTAGCATCGGAATGGAGCCTGAACCCACAGATCGTGGAACAGGTATGGTCACATTTCGGCAGAGCTTCTGTGGACTTGTTCGCCTGCAGAGCTAGCTCACACTGTGACTGTATTTCTCCCTGAAGGAGACAGATGCTCCGTTGGGAATAGATGCTCTGGCACATGATTGGCCAGCAGGGGTGCTCTACTATGCTTTTCCACCTGTCCATCTGATCGGGGCGACATTGGAACGGGTAAGGCGGGGAGCCCTCTCCTTGATCCTCATAGCTCCCAGATGGCCACAGAAACCGTGGTTCCCGGAGTTGAGCTCAATGTTGTCAGGGACACCATGGCAATTGCCTCCTCATAGGGACCCACTGACTCAGGCACGTGGACAACTTCTACACCCACGTCCAGGGTTGTGGCAACTCTCAGCCTGGCCTCTGAAAGGTACTGGCTGAAAGCCTGAGGCTTTGGTAGCTTTGTCCCGACACAAGCAGCAATAACATTCACAAGGGTTTCCCTTTATGTTTATTTTTTTCTGCCTGGGAGACGTATAATGGAAAGGTTTCCCCTCTCCTTGTCTGATCTCCTACATCAGGATGGGCTCCACTTGTCAGTTGAGCCGTGAAAACAACAACAAAGGAGGAAAACATTGCTCCTCCTGCCCAAAAAGGGAAACAGGAGTCGATGAGTACTCAAACTACTGGAGCACGCTTGGGCTGTTTCTAGTTAGTGTTATATATATTAATAGGTCATGTGAGACATCATGTGAATGTCTCTCACATTTGGCCTTTTTTCCTCTTGGCATCTGCTTTCTGCATTCCTTGTAGTAAGCAGCTAAGAGATGCCCGTCCCTTAGGATGGAGGTTCTCACATGCATTTTGCTGAGCATTTCAAGGGCGTGAATGAATTACGTTCCCATAGCAAGTATGTTGCACCGAGAGACCGAACTGAAAGGGAACTGAAAGTTATGCACCATAACTCATGTTCCCTGAAGGAAGGGAACGAGGTGCAACATAGCTGGCCCTTTTCAATGCTGGAAGCTCGGTGAAGTGCAATTTCTGAGAAAGATGGAGGGGCGTCAGTCGCTTAAGTACCTGAAAGGCGGTACCTCTGACGCGGGGTGACGCCCCCTGCCGTAAAAGGCGTGATTGTATTCCTTCAGGTAATCGCGCGGGGGCGCAATTCCCATAGCAAGTATGTTGCACCTCGTTCCCTTCCTTCAGGGAACATGAGTTATGGTGCATAACTTTCAGTTTTGTGACCCTTTCAGATTCTTTCTGCAAACTACAAGATTTTTGTGCTTCTTCTATCATCTTTCTGTTAATTTCAGCTTGTTATGCTCCTTTCAGCTTTTTTTCTGCAAGTTTCAGCTTTTTCTGCTATTTCAGCTACTATTTAGCTGTTTTATGCTGTTTTGACAGCTAATTACACATTTGTTTGACTGTTATAGACTGTTATAACTCCACTGGCACACAGTCTGCTCATAGAATTGATAAAGCCCTCTGGATAGAGGTCGAAACGTTTTCTGTAACAAATAAAGTCCAGTTGATCTTGTATTGAATGCCTTTTTTTGATTTTATCATGTCCTGGATGACTGAGAATCTTCACCAGCATACACATTTTTTTGCACTCATTTCAACTTTTTTCAGCCTAATTCAGCAAACGTGTGCTCTCTCTACTTCCTTCTGGTAATTTCAGCTTCTTTCTGGTTTTGAAACTACATTTCAGCTGTTTTTTTGCTAAGTTTGACTTTTTACAGATAAATTCCACCTTTGTGCTCTTATCTGTTTCTTTCAGCCTAATTGGGCAAACATGTTTTTCAAAATTTTTCTGCTTATCTAAGCTTATTCTAACTTTTCAGCTAGCTTTTTAGCATGTTTTAGATAATTTCAGCTTAAAAAAATAATTTCCACTTTTTTGTGCTCATTTCTGCATATTTCAGCAAACATGTCCATCCATCCATCCATCCATCCATCCATCCATTTTCGTCCGCTTATCCAGGGTCGGGTCGCGGGGGTAGCAGCCTAAGTAGGGAGGCCCAGACTTCCCTCTCCCCAGCCACTTGGAGCAGCTCCTCTGGGGGAATCCCAAGGCGTTCCCAGGCCAGCCGAGAAACATAGTCCCTCCAGCGTGTCCTGGGTCTTCCTCTGGGTCTCCTCCCGGTGGGACATGCCCGGAACACCTCACCAGGGAGGCGTCCAGGAGGCATCCTAACCAGATGCCCGAGCCACCTCAACTGGCTCCTCTCGATGTGGAGAAGCAGCGGCTCTACTCCGAGTCCCTCCCGGATGACTGAGCTTCTCACCCTATCTCTAAGGGAGAGTCCAGACACCCTGCGGAGAAAACTCATTTCAGCCGCTTGTATCCGAGATCTCGTTCTTTCGGTCACAACCCAAAGCTCATGACCATAGATGAGGGTGGGAACGTAGATCGATCGGTAAATTGAGAGCTTTGCCTTTTGACTCAGCTCTCTCTTCACCACGACAGACCGGTACAGCGCCCGCTTCACTGCGGATGCTGCACCTATCCGCCTATCGATCTCACGCTCCAGTTTTCCCTCATTCGTGAACAAGACCCCGAGATACTTAAACTCCTCCACTTGGGGCAGGACCTCCTCCCCGACCCGGAGAGGGCATGCTACCCTTTTCCGGCTCAAGACCATGGCCTCGGATTTGGAGGAACTGATCCTCATCCCGGCCGCATCACACTCGGCTGCAAACCGCTCCAGTGAAAGCTGTAAATCACGAACTGATGAAGCCAGTAGGACCACATCATCTGCAAAAAACAGAGAAGCGATTCTAAGGCCACCAAAACGGATCCTCTCAACACCTTGGCTGCGCCTAGAAATTCTGTCCATAAAAGTTATGAACAGAATCGGTGACAAAGGGCAACCTTGGCGGAGTCCAACTCTCACTGGAAACGAGCCTGACTTACTACCGGCAATGCGGACCAAGCTCTGACACCGGTCGTACAGGGACCTAACAGCCCATATCAATGGGCCTGGTACCCCATACTCCCGGAGTACCCCCCACAGAACCCCCCGAGGGACGCGGTCGAATGCCTTTTCCAAGTCCACAAAGCACATGTAAACTGGTTGGGCAAACTCCCACGCGCCCTCCAGGACCCTGCTGAGGGTGTAGAGCTGGTCCAGTGTTCCACGACCAGCACGAAAACCACACTGCTCCTCCTGAATCCGAGGTTCGACTATCCGACGGACCCTCCTCTCCAGAACCCCTGAATAGACCTTACCAGGGAGGCTTAAGAGTGTGATCCCCCTATAGTTGGAACACACCCTACGGTCCCCCTTTTTGAATAGGGGAACCACCACCCCAGTCTGCCAATCCAAGGGAACTGCCCCCGATGTCCACGCGATATTGCAGAGTCGCGTAAGCCAACACAACCCCACAACATCCAGAGCCCTAAGGAACTCAGGGCGAATCTCATCCACCCCCGGAGCCCTGCCACCGCGGAGCTTTTTAACCACCTCGGTGACCTCAGCACCAGAGATTGGAGAGCCCGACCCAAAGTCCCCAGGCTCCGCTTCCTCAGTGGAAGACGTGCCAGTAGGATTGAGGAGGTCTTCGAAGTATTCCGCCCACCGACTCACAACATCCCGAGTTGAGGTCAACAGCACGCCATCCCCACCATAAATGGTGTTGGTCGCGTACCGCTTTCCCCCCCTGAGACGCCGGATGGTGGACCAGAATCGCCTCGAAGCCGTACGGAAGTCATTCTCCATGGCCTCTCCGAACTCCTCCCACGCCCGAGTTTTTGCCTCAGCAACCACCCGAGCCGCATGCCGCTTGGACTGTCGGTACCTATCTGCTGCTTCCGGGGTCCCACAGGCCAAAAAGGCCCAATAGGACTCCTTCTTCAGCCTGACAGCATCCCTCACCGCCGGTGTCCACCACCGGGTTCGAGGGTTGCCACCACGACAGGCACCAACAACCCTGCGGCCACAACTCTGATAAGCTGCCTCGACAATAGAGGCGCGGAACATGGCCCACTCGGACTCAATGTCCCCCGCCTCCCTCGGAACGTGTTCAAAGCTCTCCCGGAGGTGGGAGTTAAAGCTCCGTCTTACGGGAGACTCTGCCAGACGTTCCCAGCAGACCCTCACAATACGTTTGGGTCTGCCAGGTCTGACCGGCATCCTCCCCCACCATCGGAGCCAACTCACCACCAGGTAGTGGTCAGTGGACAGCTCCGCCCCTCTCTTCACCCAAGTGTCCAGGACATGCGGCCGCAGATCAGATGAGACGACAACAAAGTCGATCATTGAACTGCGACCTAGGGTGTCCTCGTGCCAAGAGCACATATGTACACCCTTATGCTTGAACAAGGTGTTCGTCATGGACAATCCATGACGAGCACAGAAGTCCAATAACAGAACACCGTACCACTCGGGTTCAGATCAGGGGGGCCGTTCTTCCCAACCACACCCCTCCAGGTCTCACTGTCATTGCCCACGTGAGCGTTGAAGTCCCCCAGTAGTAGTATTTCTTCTGGGGTGGGGACTAAGTGGATGTCCTTGATGATGGTCTTGGACTATGCTTGGCCGGTGAGCGGGCCTTGGTTGGGGCCTGTTCTCAGTGCTTCCTGGCTTTGTCGGCGGTTGGGCGGGACGCTCTTGGTGGTGTCGTCCTTGTGGGATTTTGTGTCTTCTTGGACGGCGGGCTGACTGCGGTTCGCAGGGGTCGTGGCGGCCCTGGTGGGTGTGGGCTGTTGGTTCTGCTTTGGCGGCCCTCGGGGCCGTGTCCCTCTCTGGTCTTGGCTCAATGGCCTGGCGGTCGGAGAGGTGTTTCCATTACCTCGCTCCTTGGGTGGACCTTGGCGAACTGGGGGGGGGGTACGCAGGGTCAGCGGGGGAGCTGACTCGCTGTGGGAGCATTGTTCCTGCAGATATTTTCTCCCCATCCCTCACCACGCACCTCCGCCCTCTTCATCTTAAATTAATACATGTAGGGAATTTGAGTCTCGGGTGTGCTGCAATGGTTCTACATCTCTGTTGTACAGAGCACCTGGGACTCAATTTTATATACACTTTAGACATTCATTCATAAACATCCTCATAAAAGTCACATATAGGGAATGGAGTGAGCACTATGGTTATGGGTGGCGGGATGACATCACTCTCGCCCCCATGCCTATGCTCACTCAACATTATGCATTTAGACAATAAGGGCCTGGGTTAGAGTTGGAGTGGAGGGGAAACTGGTATAATGCCAGCCTTTGCTCCTTCTCTTTCCCTTTTAATTACACTTTAGAACAACACTCACCAACAGTACATTTGGGGACGGGGGTGTGTGTGTCGGGGTCTTGATTTGTTAATTTCAATTTTATTTATTTATGTATTTATTTATATATATATATATATTATTTATATATATATATATATATATATATATATATATTATATATATATATATATATATATATATTTATTTATTTATTTTTCTCTTACCCCCCTGGTTGCCTGGCGGACATTCTGGGGGTGGGCTGTCAGGGGTTGTGCTGGGGTGTGGGGGGGTTCGGGGCCTGCGGGTTCGCCGTGGGCGGGGCTGGCAGTGCGCTCCCCCTGGGGCTGCTTGGACTCGGGTGTCCTGTCCTGTCGGCAGGGCGCGGGGTGGGCCGGATCTTGGATGTCTGCTACTCTCCACCCCAGAATGAATGGGCCTACCTCCTGGGTTTGGATGTGGGCTGCCCCACGCAGGGAGCAGGTACATGTCTTGGACCTAGGGGGTATAGAGTGTGCATCGGGATTATGAATGGAACGTGTCGTTATTGTTTGTCTTTCTGTGACTGAGGGTGAGGGTGGGTCTGAATGAGTGTGTCTGTGTATGAATGTTTAAGTGTCAGGCTGGGTCTTGGACTGCCCCCTCTCTGATACTTCTGAGGCTACTTAGTGTTGCGCTCCTGCCGCGTGGCCCCCCCTGGTGGGTGTTCCTTTGCCTGCGGGCGTGCTTGGGGCCCTCACTATCTGGGGTTGGGCGCTTGGGCGTTTGTCGGCTCGGCCTGGTGGCTGCTTGGTGGGGCTCGTGCCCTCTGGTCCGGTCGGGTCTGGGCCTGAGGGGTGGGCGTCCCCGGTGCCCGGGCCTCGGTGACCGGCCCTGGGGCTACGTCGGTGCAGCGGGCTCCGGCGGGGGCCTGTGAATTTGTCGCGGGCGACCCCGGGGGGTCATTGTATGTGGTCGCTGGTGGGGTTCGTCCGGTTCTTCCCCTTGGTAGGATCTGGGGAGTGGGCTAGTGGCTCGTCCTGTTCGGGTGGTCCTGGGGACTCTGGGCTCGGGGTCCTTCCTGGGGTCTTGGGCTTTGATCGCTCCTTCGTCTGCCTCGGGCTTTGGGGGGACGGATCTCTGATGCTTCACAGTCGCTACTAAATGTTCTATTGGAGGAACCTTATACACTTATGCATGCTCACAACCACACACAAATGGATGCAGGGATGTATATATAGATATATGCAGATATGTAGATGGGTATATAAATGAATATAAAAGTATATGTATGTATACTACTGTATATATATATTTGTAGATATGGGTATGTGTATTTATAGAATTCTACTGCAAGCTCATGAATATTATTAGTCTTTATGCATGTATGTTCCATTGTTGTGTTCTGTCATGTGCTTTGCAGGATTGTGGACGGAGGTTGGGTGTGTTTGCCTTGTGCTCTTTTGGTTGATAATTGTTGATTTGTTGTCTTACTTTCTCTTTTCTTTCTTTCTCTCTTAAAAAAAAAAAAAAAATATTGGAGTGAGAGGATGGCTAAAAGGTGTGAAGGGAGGCCATCTATAAATGGAAAAAAAAAAAAAAAAAAAAGACCTGGGAGAGGTTCAGCTCCATACTGGATCAATACATAAAAAATAAAAGTATTCACAGACAGCAGTCTCTCAATAATCAGTACATAGTTCTACACACTATGGTCTCTGAAGTCAGAAAAGAATAGTTGAACATTGTTTAATGTTGTTTTATAGACATTAAAGAAAATAACTGCATTTCTGAAGGAGCTGCAAAAAATCCAGCCACTGAGGCCTTAAGCCTCGGATATAGTCGCGCTTTGGTCCGCAAGCTGGAGCGCGCGTGCTGCGCGCGCACTGTGCATGCGTTTATAGTGTGGCACGGCAGCGCTTGGCAAAGTGCTGTTCTTTTACTGACCAGCAGGTGGCAGTACCCTCTAAAACCTGTGCATATGTTGCAAGAAAGGGTGTAGAAGAAGAAATCTACCGTAGAAGAAGAACTGTTTGACGTCACACAACAAAAACAAATAGCTTTCTGCTCGCGTGCTGAACTGTTGTCTTTATTTGCGGTTTTAATGCATGGAGTCAGCGGAGGAGAAAGCGATCACGTGAGTTTTGGCGAAAAAACAAAAGAAAAGTCCGACTCCAGATCAGGAATGAAGGAGAATTTAATACATTTTGTGTCACAAAACATTCCTCCATGCGTCGCGACCCCGTTTCCACGACCACAGCGGCGCAAACAGCTGCAGAATCTGGCGTGAAGGCTGTCGGTGAGGTCCACACCCGACCTGTCAATCAATTCAGCGCGCGCGCTAGGCTTGCGGAGCTTCAAAATCTGGGAGGTGCACGACCATGCGCGAAACCAACGCGCTGGCCAAAGCGCGGGGGCGGGGACTTCGCAATTGCGTCACTTTGGCCGCGCGCCCTATGCGACGCGTCAACTATATCCGAGGCTTAAAAACATAAACGTGAGGCACAGAAAGGTTTGTAAGGTCATATTTTTTTATGCAAAACCTCTTATATGAATATGTTAACTGTTCAACTAAACCTAAAATATTAAACATAACCACGAGGTGTTTCTACGTTCTTCGTCGCTACAAACACTGCTACTGTATACAGTATTTAAAACCTACAATAAGCATTTTAATGTGTCACCTTACAAACTTTTAAAAGTAGCCTACCACATGTATGACTGACTAAATATGAAACAAACAAACAAGCAAACAAACAAACAAACAGAATGTGCTGAATGTAAAGTTTTCACTCACTGTTGTTGTGAATAGCTGCCATGATGATGATGCGGAGGTGAAAAGTTGCTCAGTTGAATCCAAGTCAGAATTTCATCCAAATTCTGAGTTCTGACTGTAATACTTCACGTTATACAACAAAACTTGACAGGACAACAACGTTTCTGTGTAACAGCAAACAGCCATTTTACTTTGAGTGGCCAGCAATCACTACTGATCACTGCCGCCCCCCCCCTCCCTCCCTCCGTTGTCTTTTCACAATAAAAGCACAATATCTTCATCATAATTACACTGATGTAACTGGGCCGCGGTATCGATCTCCCAGATTTTTCTCTGTTGTTAAGAGTTTTTTTAAACAATACAAAGTTTGTTCTGTGTAAATATGCTCAAATGAATTCTACACTCTTAAATGTGCACACAAATGCTTCGACACGTCACATTTGCGGGGCAGAGAGAACTTCCGGGTCATATCCGCTGTCAATAAAAGAAATTACAAAATCGAAACTGACCCGTCGTTATCCGTTTTTTCCATTTTCGTTTTGTGCACAAAATCGGAAATCGGATAACGGTTTGTAATCCATTTTTTTGTTTTGGTTCAGTAAACGAAAAACGAAAAAACAAGAAAAAAGAAAAAACAAGGGAGAGTGCTATTTATAAGACTGAGCTAAACACAGCTTCTCAGACTGAGGAAGTCTTTCGGACGAAAGACGAAACGTTTCTACAGTTTTTTTTGCTTTGGTGTGTTTTGTTTTTTGAATGTCCAGAGGACCAGACTTAGCTTTTTTGGAAAAAACAAGTTTTTTTTTTTGTTATTTCATTTTTTGTTTCAAATGAAAAAACGAACTGCCTGAATGTACACGGACCCGGTACATCCCTAATCACTGGTCGATCCCAGCGTGACATAAAAAAATTGTCAGCCTATCAAACATCCCGTCACTTTTCATTCATTCATTCAACCTTTATTTAGTCAGGTAAATCTTATTGAGCTTCGAGGGCTCATTTACGAAAGCGACCTGCTACAAACTAAAGAATGATGAACAGCAATGGTACAAGTACATTAAACAATAGACAAAAGAAAAAGTAGCAAAAACTAGCAAACATTATAAGGTAGATGTACAAAATCAAAAACAGGAACAAATCAGCATTGGTTTTTGCCAGGATTCCAACAGATTCTGAAAATCATTTAGAGAGGTCAGGGCCGAGAGCTTCAGATCTTTTTGTAAGATATTCCAGGAAGCAGGAGCAGAGTAGGAGAAGGCCCTTTTTCCAAGTTCAGTCCTCACTGACGGAACACTGCAGGTAATCATGTCCTGAGAGCGCACACTGTAGCTGCACTCACGCAAAGACATGTAGGAGGAGATGTATGAGGGCAGCAGACCAAGAAGTGATTTAAAGATGAAGATGTACCAGTGGAAGAGTCTGCGTGAGGTTAATGATGTCCAGTTAACCAGTGAATACAGGGTGCAGTGGTGGGTACGATAATCACAGCCAGTTATGAATCTTAGTGCACCATGATAGACAACATCCAACATCCGCAGGGTGCTTGTAGGAGCATTCATGTAGAGAATGTCACCGTAATCAATGGAGGGAAGGAAAGTCACAGATACAAGGCGTATCCTAGCATTCAGTGTTAGACATGATTTATTTCTGAAAAAGAAACCCAGTTTTACTTTCAGTTTCTTCACTAGGTTTTCCACGTGGAGTTTAAAAGAGAGATGTGAATCGACCAGGATGCCCAAATATTTATATGAGTCAACAAACTCAATAGGGACACCATTTGATGATAAAATCAGAGGAAGATCTGCTGGGACCGACTTCCTACTTGAAAAAAAACATCCCTTTTGTTTTATCAGCATTTAGGATTAAGGGTTAATTAAGGGTTAAAGGGTTAAACATAGGCATGTAACGAGATCTCGTTGTACGAGATCTCGCGATATTAAACTCCCGCGATATCTCTCGTTGAGAGGTAACGTTGTCTCGCGAGACGCTAATGCTAGCGCTAGCAGAGCCCCTAGCAAGTCAGCGTCACGGACAGCATGGCTTTGCCGGATGAAGTTGCTATAGAAGACGCCCCAACTACTGATGGAGGGTCCCGGTGCCGCAGACGCCTCTACATTGATGGAGGGTCCCGGCGCTGCGACGTGCTGCCCCGAATGTAAAGACACACGCGAAAACACCGGTGTGACCGGCGTTGCCAGATAGAGTCCCACCCACCCAAAGCACTCTTTACCCGCAAAAGTCAGAAGGAAAATCGCGGTGAACCTGCCCAATCTGGCAACACTGGTGACGGCTGCAGAGTCAGTGCTGATGCGGATATTTATGTTCAATTTTTGGAAAGTCCTGCGTGAATATCTATTTTTTTAAACAAAGTTGAACGTTCTAAGGTCTAAGGAGATTCAATCAGTAAAATGAAGACATCAGTTGGGTTTGTAATACATGTTAAAACAGAATAAAAGCCTTTTTGCGGCATAAAACCGATCTTTGAAGTTTTCTTGAACTAACATTAAAATCTCGTCTCGTTCTCGCGAGCTCTGTAATTTGTCTCGTCTCGTGAGTTTTGTGTATCGTTACACCCCTGGTTAAACATCTATGTTTACCTACATAAGTAACTTGATTCAATAACTAGTTTAGAGAGCAACAAGTCCCAGTTGAATGCATGCAGCTCAGAAACCTGTTATTTAACTACAGACTTTATTATTTACTATTATATATACTTGGACCAAAGCTTTTTATTTTATATGTGAATGACTTGGTAAATGTGTCAGGACTCCTTAAATGTGTACTTTTCGCAGATGATACCACTTTTTTCTGTTCAGGTGAAGATATAGAACAAATGTTAGAATTGATAAAGACAGAATTTGTCAAGATACAAACTTGGTTTAAAATAAATAAATTATCATTAAATCTAGAGAAAACTAATTACATGATATTCGGTAATAGAAAGAAAACTGTTGATGTTCCACTCAAAATTGAGGATGTTGAGATTTGTAGAGTGAATGAGGTGAAGTTTTTGGGTGTTATCATTGATGACAAACTGACATGGAAACAACACATAAATTCTGTAAGAATAAAAATAGCTAAATCGATAGCAGTACTGTACAAAGTCAGAGACCTATTGAATGATAAAGCTCTGTATTTGTTGTATAACACAATCATTGTTCCACACTTAATCTATTGTATTGATGTTTGGGGGAATGCGTGTAAAACAATCACAAAGCCTATTTTTGTATTACAGAAAAGAGCTGTAAGAATTATCACTAGAAAGCATTACCGTCATCCATCAAGTACATTATTTTATCAACTAAAATTACTGAAGTTCCATGATTTGGTAGACTATAATATTTTATCAGTTATGTATAGAGCTCAAAATAATGCATTACCTTTAAATATCCAAATGCACTTTGTTAAAAGACAAAGTTGTTATAATCTTAAGGGAACAGAGTTGTTTGTAAAACCACAATTCAGAACCAGTTTGAAGGGACGTTCTACCTCAATTCAGGGAATTAGATTATGGAATGGCTTGGAGAATGTAGTTAAAAATGCCAAGTCAATGTTTACATTTAAAAAAATGATCAAAACAAATATGTTAAAAAAATATATGTGAAATAACGTAATGTGTATTGTATTAGTTAGAAAATTAGAAAGTGTTAGTCATTTTGTACTGTATTAGTATTAGTTAGAAAACTAGAAAGAGTTAGTCATTTTGTACTGTTGGTTGAAGAATATTATTGTTTAACCTGATTGTTGGAAAAAGTTGGTTGAAGATTATTATTGTTTACATGGTTTGACTACTGTTGTTTAATCTGATTGTTGGAGATAAGGGGCAGATATAATAAGATTTATTCTTCTTTCTGCCACCTTTCATTTTTTTACATTTTGTACACTATCATTATGAGATTGCCTTGTATTGTTTCTTTTGTAAAAAAAATGAACAAATTTAATAAACATAAACATAAACATAAACATTTAACTTTACTTATTCATGTTCCCCAGAGGGAAAATCAACCTTCTTATTTCAGCTGTCACCCCAGCTGTCACTGACTTTATCTGCACTGAACTTTATCCGCCGATCAGATGACAAGCTTTAGGTCACCGCTCATGTGTAAAAACAACGGCGCAAAGGCGAAGCGCAGCAAAACATACAAGCGAAAACAATCATATTTCGGACTGTTCATGGAAAATACAACATTGACTTCTCACCGAAAAGCCAGCTGAGAAAGAGAGAGGTGGAGGAACTAAAATCCCAGTTGTCCGGACAGCAGTAATTTTTCAATCACCCAACTTTAAAAGCGAAAGCCACCACTGAAGCATCGTTCCAGGTGAGTGACGCTGTGAAGTTTCTCTGCACGCTTAAAGGGGACCTCATATGGTTTTTTAAAATTTTTATGGTATGTCTGTGTGCTATCCAGACCCCGTTCATTCAATTTAATACACAAAATAATTCTTAGATAATAAATTATACCCTTTTTAATTCTGCCATTTCTAACTTCCGTTCTAAACGACCTGTTTATGATAATGAGCTCTGAAGTCCACGCCCGTCAAAACTCTGTCTCCGCCCTCTGTAACTGCCAGTATCTCAAATCTGTTGTTGTTTTAAAATTAGCCTTTTTTTTATTACTCGTTTGACTTACTGTTAGTGCTAGCTTAAGATAACTTACCGAAAGCTGTTTGTGTGCGCCGCCATTAGCTGCTTCTTTTATCATGCCCTCCCGAATCCGAGGCTAAAATTAGCTCTTCCTCCTCCTTCGGTAACAAACAGCCCGTGTAGCTCCTGCTAGTTGCATGCGGCGCTTTGATCCACGGCTGCACTTCCAATCCAGACACACGCAAAGTTCACCGAGTGTTTCCAGTTAATTTATCCATATGAGGCAACCTGACCCACACGGTCCTCAAAAGCCAGCAGCTCACTACAGCCCGATCTCTCCGAAACAAAAAAAAAAAGATGCCGTGGCCGGGACGCGAACCCCGGTCCTTTGGGTGCGACACCAGAGATTTAACTCGCTGACCTACATGCGCAGTTGAACAACAGCAGTCCTTCATCGTATAAGAAATACATACAACCACCTACTTTTAGAACGCTGGAGTTTTGATTAGATTTTGATGAAGTTAAAGGTATTCTTAAAATAAATAAATTGCTAATCTGAAAAGTATATCGATCAGTGGTGCTTGTACGTTTCAGACTGTCGCCCAGCGAGAGTGTGTGTGTGCACAGTTTCAACGAGACAGAGTTCTGCCGGCTGCGCGTTGGGAGCGATCGCTATTACACTAAAAATTGAACTAAAACGTAAACATAACAATTATAAAGTATTATAACTCTCTCCGAAACAAAAGGCTTAAAAAAAATGCCGTGACTGGGATGTGAACCCTGGTTCTTCGGGTGCCGCTCCATTTCTTTGACCTCTCGACCAACCTTGCAGTTGAGCAAAAGCAGTCCTTCATCGTATAAGAACAAATACAACCACCTACTTTTAGAACGCTGAAATTTTTATTAGATTTTGATGAAGTGAAAAGTATTCTTAAAATAAATAAATTGCTAATCTGAAAAGTATATCGATCAGTGGTGCTTGTACGTTACACACTGTCGCCCCGTGAGAGTGTGTGTGTGCACAGTTTCAACGAGACAGAGTTCAAACGTCTATTATACTGAAGTGGGTTGAGCCGCACCAGGGGTTGCTAGGTGAGGGGCTGGACTCAGGTTTGGTGTGGGTTGTCCTGCGGTTTGTGACGTCACAAACCGCAGGAAGTGAGAAACGAAGCGTTTATATCACAGACAAATAAATCTAATTAGAGTAAATAAACCACTGGGTGCATTTTTTTGGCACAAGGACTGTTTTTTTATGAAGTAAATACCCAAAGTTGAGTAAAAAAAACATTAAAAAGTGAATTTTGCATGTGTGGTCCCCTAAGAAACATACTGGTTGGGAGTTGATGTCGCTTTATTATTCAAATCATACGAGACACTTTTCATACAGCATAACCTTGACTACTCTCCGTTCTCTGCACTTTTCCGCTCCCTGTCTTGTACCCGCGCGCTTGCGTCACACTCTTTCGCGGTGCGTTCACTGACAGTCTGTAACATAAATGCATAAGCACTGCTGTATACATTAAATCTCTCCGTACCAAAAGAGCCATTTTTATGTCTTCGTTCACTAAATTAAATGTGTCGGGAGCCAAAACAACCTGCTACAACTGTGGTTATCAACTGATGGCCTGTGGACCACTTTAGATTTACTGGAGGGGGCTTTTGTAGAGATGATATTATAAAGTAAAAAAAACTCATGATTTTTTAACATTTATTAAAGTAAAAGACCAGATTCTTATAAAGAAGGGGGGTGGGGATCAGTTTCTACCATCTTTTTTAAAATAAATAAAAAAAATCTATTTTGCTGTCATCACCATCTCATGTGGTCCCTGCGGGCGACCAGGTGCCCGCGGGCACCACGTTGGTGACCCCTGATTTATTATATGTGTTGTGCAATATTGGCTTATTTAGTTATGCAAGGTACATCAACATACATTGTACCGTACATTTCGGCTTATAACACGCTTCTGTGTACAAGCCGCTTTGTCCAATTATTGGGAATTATTTGTAAAAATCCATAAATAAGCCGCTTCGCCCTATAAGACGCATCTATTATGCGTCACCGCTACGCGACGCGTCAGCGCCTCATTTGCCCTGCTGAAAATGGCGGCCACAGAAGCGAGCCAGCACGGACAGCAGGACTTTACAAGATTAACATGGTAAAAACAATTATTTCTTTGCTGAGAAAATATATATTTCTTAGCTGACATTATAGCACAAGGGTTCCTGAGCTTAACCGTTCCTTAATCAATTCACGAAATGGTCAAATCTGCTGAATTTAAATGGTTTCGGTTTGAGGTCTTCCAAACGGTCGCGTGCGCTACTAAAAAATAAATTATAAAAAATTTGAATTTTATCTCAAATGTCTTATACAAGTCAA